>JAWPHD010014273.1:0-62326 GCA_037043455.1 Cyrtodaria siliqua | reverse complement strand
TTCTAGCCGGAAGGCAACGGGACAAAAAAAAGTGACTGCCACTTTATAAACAATATAGCCGTTAGCCATACGTGTCAATGTATGATTTGTTTACATGTTTGTTATTTACAATACCGATGAAGGTTTTATCACTGCTTTCATGTAAATAAACTATACACTATTCAACTTTTATAATCGGTGACTTTTCAAAGAAAAATATATTTTGTAATATATTTTTTTTCATTTGAAATTTTAACTAGCGTCGTTTAACAAATATCGCTAGCGATTTATAAACCTTAATCTGCCTTGATTGGACTAAAACCTTGTTGATGAACTTAATAAAACATTGGTATGTGTTTAGGTGATTTTCAGGTTTTAGTATTCGTATTATTTTCAAAAAAACCTGGGTGACCGATTATAAAAGTTGAGTAGTGTAGAAAGATCAATCGGCTAAATGACATTGCAAAATTTATTTAATTTTTATTTTTATTTTCAAGGCAACTTCCTTTTTGAGGGAAATTTAAGCTAGCCATGCTAATAGTATTAGTATTAATATCACAAAATACTGAATATATAATAAAATGGAACCCATTATAAGTAGACACCGTCATTATATATCTAAAATATTGTTAGAAGCGACGTTAAACCCCATATTACAAACTATATATGCCCACATGTTTTTCATAATGGCAGTAATGTACACATACGCATAAGCAACAACCTGTTAGTTTTCTCAGATACCACGTTTTATCAATGCGGTCACTGCCTTATCTTGAAGATGCTTGTTATAGTTCTAAGAAAACGGTTCGTATGTTAACTTGATTCGATATGCACGTTGCTAGATAGATTATAAACGCAAGACCTCCTTAGACGCCCTTTTTTATGAGGCAATATAAAAACTGCTTTTTTAATAAGGAGTTATCTTGTAACATCTACATCTTACACCTGTGATGTTATGCTTCTCGTCATTTTAATCTAGCCGATAACCAATATAAGCTATATAGCTATATAGATCTGTTTTAATATCATCTTGGGGAACCAAGGATTATACAACAGTATTAATACTAATTGGACAGACAGAATATCTGTGATCCTTGACATTTAGAAATGTTGAGAGATCTTTAATTTGTCGAGCTGATGTTTATACAGGTTGTTGTTATGATATGGTATAATATATTCAAAATATACTGGTCAAAATAAGTACTTAGCTAAGAATATGTCAATACTTTTCACATTGTTTTGTGTATTTCTTGATAAGCTTGATACGGTTGAACAGCAAACTAATGTGTTTAAATTGACTACTCCGATCGCATAAAAAATGCTAAAGCTTTCATTTAGAAATAATGTATAACAATTATACAACTGGGTACTTAGAAGTTTTGTTAATTATACTTACGTTAAAGAGTGGACTACTAAGTGGATGGATGTATCACAGTTTTGTAGCATGGTCGCTGATATTTCCTTTATATTTGCACAGTTGTCGATGTTTAAATCAACCAATTCGATGAGACCGTGTTCTATGTAACAGATAGAGTATGGTTTCATTGAGTTTGTTAGTAGCCCATCGAGGTGTTTAAATTAACCAACGAAATGAAACCATACTCTATTTGTTTTGTAGCATGTCCACTTCCGCTCCCTGCCATACTCTAACTTCCAATAACTGGTAGTTGTTGTACACCATTTATTCTGACAGGTGTTATTTTCAATTAAATGATTTACACCTGTGCTATTACAAAGAGAATTTTCAGTGACCATTCTAGAACTATTCAGTATCACATACCGAATAACAAACTGATAGGAAACATGAATTAATGCCAGTTTCGTGCAGGGATACAAGAGCTCCAAAACATCAATAACATGGCATATACACTGAACAAAATTTCTAAGTATCAACTTTTGTATCTTAACTAATTTTCTTAATTTAAATATATTTTAGAATAGATATATGATAAGTATTTTTTTTTTACCCATAGTTTGTAAAACATTTATTTTTTGTTTAAATTGTTACATCTTTTGAGAGTTACCCTCCCTTTATATGAAAACATGAAATGTGCTTATAAAACTCATAACATGAGTCAATGATCGCTTAAAGATATAAAATTCTTAAAATTGGTATGAAATAATAGAAAAAAACCATAAAAATCTGACCCATTTATCGCAGATTTCCCGTCTATAAAAAAATGAAATATGGATAATCTTAAATTACCTCCCTTTAAATTGAATATTGTTTGAAATTCAAGTAACTGTAATTCAGCGTTAACATTAAATATTTCGAAAATTTCTTTTGCAAACGCATTTGTAGTGGTAATGCTAGTAAAACATGATGTCAAAATAATTTTAACTGGCATATTTTAGAATTAGGAACATCGAAAGCTTCACTAATTCGAAGTACTTAATAAAATCCTATATACCCAGTTGTATAAGTGTTATAACTTATTTTTAAGAAAACTCATTGACTTAAATGTTTTAAAATAAGTTCATGCAATCACATTAGACGATTTACACTCGTTATTTTGCAGTTTAACCGTATCTCTAATCAAGCTCAAAATACACAAAACAATGAGAATAGTATTGACATATTCTTAGGTAAGTACTTAGCAATTTGGTTTAGTGTAAGTAGGCATGTATCAGTCGAACAGGAAATGTAGCTCACAGATATTGGTAAAAAAACACGCATTCAAAACAAACAACAATTACATGGACAACTAGAAGCAAGACAAGAGACATCACAAACATAAAAGGGTTCACAATAGGGCTACGTCTTGGACAGGTCAGTGGCAAAAAGGTCAAAAGAGGTGCATACTTTGCTTGAGCGCGACTAGATCATATATTAAAACAGTTTATATACCAACACAGTTTTGTGTTGTTTTGTTGCGTCACTTATACGGTTCACTCGTGTTTGATTGTATACTATTCAACAATATAAGAGAGCAATGAACGTCCGGTTTTAAGTATATATTTATTAACGGATAATAACTACTAATTGATGTGTGTACTTATGTGTCATTATTAATTATTGTTCTACCTGTACTGCTATGTTGAAACGTAGCCAAAATCTAGTGCACATTCAATAACCTATACTTGCAGAATCGTGGTATTACTGGAACTATTTTGGGATGCCACTCATCCTCCGGCTGATTTCGATAGCAGAAGACAACAGGCAGACGACTCGCTAGATGGCAACAACACCCGCGCAACTTGTAACTGACGCGGTAAGGTGGTTGCTATGTGAAAAGTCGATAGTAGTTCATGAAACATGTTTGTAACAACGTGATTAGGGCGAAGTCGTCTGCTTCATGTAAATGCCGTAAACTGCCAACTAATATGAATAATTTACTGTATTCTCTGTGACCGTTCGTATACAGCATATATATGTTGAAAATACCCCTTTGTATAATGCTTTAATTTACTATCAATACATTCTTTATTACTTAATCAAAGGCTCCCGGCCCACAATACACGTTATAATGTACGTCGTGGATTTATAAAAAGGGGATCCCTTGAAAGCAACAAACACATACATGGAAGGAAAATAGCAAACTCGGTTTGTTCAACAGAGTTAATATAATTTGCAACACCTCTAGACCGGCTTGAGCGGTGTTTTACTTTAAAACCACAACAATTGGGCTTGATAATTCCAAAGGACCAGTAAATGATATAACTACTGATTTGCAGTCGGGTCGAATTTTTACAGTCGCCACACAGCACGACATAAACGCTAGTGTGGATTTCAATAAATACTGAAAATGTGGATCTCTTGGAAGCAGCAAGCACAAACAAGAGAGAAATGTAGGAGATTCGGTTTTATTGAGTCTGTTCATGAGAGGTAATACGTCTGGCAACACATATCACGCTCTCTATCACCGGTTTAAGAGGTATTCTACTTTAAAACAACAAAGATTGGACTTGCTGATGCCAAAGGACCACAACAAAGATTGAGCTTACTGATACCAAAGGACCACACCAAATATTGGGCTTGCTGATACCAAAGGACCACAACAAAGACTGGGCTTGATGATACCAAAGGACCATACCAAATATTGGGCTTGCTGATACCAAAGGACCACAACAAAGACTGGGCTTACTGATACCAAAGGACCACAACAAAGACTGGGCTTGCTGATACCAAAGGACCACAACTAAGATTGGGCTTGCTGATACCAAAGGACCACAACAAAGACTGGGCTTGCTGATACCAAAGGACCACAACAAAGACTGGGCTTGCTGATACCAAAGGACCACAACTAAGATTGGGCTTGCTGATACCAAAGGACCACAAAAAAGATTGGGCTTGCTGATACCAAAGGACCACAACAAATATTGGACTTGCTAATACCAAAGGATCACAACAAAGATTGGGCTTACTGATACCAAAGGACCACAACAAAGATTGGGCTTACTGATACCAAAGGACCACAACAAAGATTGGGCTTACTGATACCAAAGGACCACAACAAAGACTGGGCTTACTGATACCAAAGGACCACAACAAAGATTAGGCTTGCTGATACCAAAGGACCACAACAAAGACTGGGCTTACTGATACCAAAGGACCACAACAAAGATTGGGCTTGCTGATACCAAAGGACCACAACACAGATTGGGCTTACTGATACCAAAGGACCACAACAAAGACTGGGCTTACTGATACCAAAGGACCACAACAAAGATTGGGCTTGCTGGTTACATTACAGCCTCCACACAGCACTAAACAAACGCTAATGTGAATATCATAAATACATCTAATGTTAAATAATGACTAAATGTTATGCAATTCAAACGAATGAATGGTGTTTAACGTCATTTTTCAGCACATTTAGGCTATCGGTCGATTGTTTAGGTGGTGGATGCAGACCACCCATTTATTCCTGGGCAGAACCAGTACTGTATACCTCCCGCCATCCGTAAGAATTGACACGTTCTCGCTTACAAGTCTAGCTCCCATTGGTATTCAAACCCGCAGCTGTAACAGACGAGACAGTTTCACACTTAAAATCTTTACCCTCTCGACCACATATGCAATATAAAGGAAATATATTTAAAGGTAATGTGTGACCTATAATTTATGATTTTAAATATAGTATGGATGAAAGATACTATTCTCAATATCGTCACTATGCTTTCCTCTTTGATTGTGCGATGACCGAACATATTGTAGACCATATGTCTACCTAAATCCTCAAAGAACGGTAGTGTTTGATGTTTGTTTTAAATATTGTCTTGTCGTACCTTAAATGGTGTGTTCTATTGTTGCTATGGCTCCTGCGAATTCGTTGAGTATTTGCATTGTGACTTTCTAGACGTTTGTTTATATTCATATATACATGATCATCTACGTGTTATACTTACATTGCTTATTAATGCTGCCTTGTTTGTTGAAGAATAAAACCTGGCGCAGATTTCTTTATTCACACTGGCCCGTTACATAGGGATGACAATAACGTAAGAAGGAGGTTTAGTATACCCTAGAACATGTTTAATAAACCCAGCAGCCTTTTTGCCACTGGCCTTTCCAAGGCGGGTAGCACTATTGTCAAATCGTTAGTGTATATGGTGTCACTTGCCTTACTTCTTTTTACTTTGTAATTGTGGTTTGTTTGAATGAGTGTTTCTGGTTGACAGTGTTGTGTGAAAGCTATATTTCCTGTAGATGTCACGCATAAGCAACAGAACTAGAAATGAGTTCATTGTATGTATATATATTGTCTGACACGTAATAAACCAGAGAGTTGCAACGTATGCTCACTCAAAATGTCACGTGTGTGTTCACTGGTAACTGTATAGAAATTGACATTTCTTAAAACAACATTCTGCAAATGGACTCAAATTAAAGACAATTATGTTTATGTTTAGACTGTAGTAGTATTTTCAACATATTTTTACTTCTCATATCTCTGATATTGCGTATTAATTGAAGAATGAATAATATGATTACGAGTTATTGGACTTGATGCATGTACTGCTATGAAAAGTGCAAGTTCTACGGCGGGATGCCTTCGACCCGTCGGAGACCTATTGACAAGGATACTAAACTTTAGTTCTTCATATCCATTTATCATCTTGCAATGCATATTGTGCGTGCGAGCTTTAATCAAAAGCAGTCAATGAAAATGATATTAAACAACTCGATATCTAACTTTGTCTAATAAGCTCGTGCAACACGTGTCATATCGGTGCAACGTGCCAGAAACTACCTGAATAAATCAACAGGTCGTGTTCGTGTTCCGTGGATTTATAAATACAGAATCTACTCAGAAATGAGAGACGGAAATATTGTTAGTATTATTTGACAGATAAAATACTTGAAATAGACTTGTTAAACTATAAACATGAACATAATAATAATAATAATAATAATAATAATAATAATAATAATAATAATAATAATGATGATAATAATAATAATAATAATAATAATAATAATAATAATAAGGATGATGATGATGCTGCTGCTGATGATGATGATGATGATGATGATGATGATGATGATGATAATAATAATAATAATAATAATAATTATTATTATTATTATTATTATTATTACAACTATTATAATAATGACAGTGTTAACCTTTCCAACTTGCATACTCGAATATTGTTCAATCAACCATTGAGAGATTTTGTTTTGTATGGTGTTTTACGTCATTTTCAACACATGTAAGGCTATATATGACGGTCGATTTGTTTTTCAACCATTGGGAGAGGAATTTAAAATATATATAGTCTACACGCATATGTTGTTGTTATTTACACATCACAACTACAAATGCATAGTATTTCATAAACTACTTATGCATACCTATCATGTTCTGTTTCATCAGCAACACAACATTTATAAAACAACAACATCATAGTAACAATGATACACTATCAGTTATACAAGATGTTTTATATACATATAACTCGGATTGCTGCATACTGGCGCCTCACGAAATACATAAATAATGCTACAAATTTCGGAAGGGAACTCCATAAATAAATAGTTGCGTTTGTTCTTATCCTTTTATATGCAATGTTTCAATTTCATTTTCAAGATGTAAAATGGAATTCGTATAAGTAGAGGTTCATAGTTGTGCAAACGATTTTTGGCAAAGTTACTTCCCTTGACAAAATATCATCCGTTTGTATTTTGACTGCAGCAGACGTGAACTGTTGTTTTCATTCGTTTTCAGGTAAATTAGTTATTTAAAACAAGTTGCATGATTTTTGTTTACTTGTTTAGTAACTTAAAATTTCGTTGTATTTTGGTTCGTGATGAAAATTGATAAATGCTCGCCACAATTGGACTATAAATACTACTTTATGGTGGATGATGCTATTACCCCCATTCAACAGATAGCAACTCGTAAACGTACACTAAAATACATAAACTGAACAAAAAAAGAAACTTCCGCATTTTAAGCTGTGATTTGCATAGGGTTGACTTTGTTACACTTTGTACACCAATCTAGATAAAATTTCATCATTTTATACTTATCACTCAATCATTCTGATCAATATTAATAATCATCAAAAACCAAAGTTAGTGTGTTGCTGCTAAAACATGTTTTATTCAAATTGCGAAATCACTATATTTGTATTATAAAGGGAGGTAATCTGAAAATATTCATTCTTGAAAGCTGTATGGCGCAAAAGTGAGTGAACAGGTCAGCTTACTTTCTCCGTCTTTTTTTTGTGCTGGGGTTTTCTTCTGTTTATTTCAGTGGAACAAAACTGTGTTAAATCAAAGTTTAAACCACAAGACCCGGAAATGCTGTTTAAACCAAAACAAGGAGAATAACTGTGCGTACAAGTTTGATTCAATGAAAATTGTTTTCATGACAGTGCTGGCCTTTTAGCAAAGGTATTAACATATAAGACCAAACAAAATATATTTTCATTGTGTCTACATATATGGGTAAAGTTGCGGAAGTTTCTTTTTTTGTTGAGTATAGCTTTCTGAAAATACAACCAGCTGCTCCTGTGGCGGCAATAGATGTTGGTTTCTTATATATTATCCATGTATGTGTTACAGCAATCTCCGGACACTTTTGTCTTCTAGTTTATTTTCAGTTACAATTGTTACCATTTACATTGCCCTTTGGGGTTACTTACAATAATTATTATGACTTTAAAAGCATTTAAACCGTTTAAAGATTAAATGTTGTACGGAAACTCTAAAATATGACGCTGTTTTCTGTGTGTGCCTATAGTAATATATGCAATTCCGTTAATAAAGATTGTGTCAGCATTTACCTTCTAACTAGATGTTTTGCGGAGGCGAATCGTTATCATATAATTATATTAATGACTAGCGCAAAAACAGTATAATGCATTTTGCAGCATTTTTTATTGACACCGGGGAACATTTTCTGATGTTATCATTAGTATACTATACATAAACCATTCATAAACACTGGATGTATAATAATAGATGTGTTGTTACAGAGACAAATTGGCACACAAATGGGTGTTGTTGTATGTGCGGAGTCGAACTGGCTCAGCGGAGATGTCGCTTGAACTTTCAGAATATTTTGTCTATTTTCAGTAAAGGTGGCTTGAAGACACAATGATAAATTATGTTAAAGACATTTGCTTACATCTCTTTGCATAACTCTGCGTGCGTTTTGCATTTCCGTCGTTGCCATGGCAGCGAAATGATGATAATCTACTCAATGTTTTTTAAAAATGAGACTCCGTTTCAAATTAATTCTTTTTTTATTTATAAATATACTTAATGCAACAGCATGTGCTGGAGCTCATTTGGTGCAAGGTCGTGGGAGGGATGTTGTAGACGAGGCGGCATGTCACGTTGGTGTCGAGAAATGTGTTTGGCGAACGCTTGTTACATCAACATTTTTACTTTTGTTGTTGCTGTTGTTGTTGTTGTCGAATTTGTTAGGGAGAGAGAGAGAGATGATTGAATACCAAACTAGAAATGTTTTTGAAAGCAAAACTGTAAGACAGGATTCAGTTACATAGCCTGGCATGGAATATGTGTGTATGTGGATTTGAACAATTGAAAACAGAACGAAAGCAGAACGTCTGCTGATAAACACTAGGGCTATGATAGAGAATGCGTGGGTTATCTGGTTAATATAAGGGAAAGCGTGATACTGGATTACCAAACCCACGTGCTAACCACTATACTTAGAGGGTCAATCTGTTGAATTAAAACAAATGCGTTGCATACTTTTTCGCCTGGTTTAGAGTTGATGTGTGAGCAAGAAGCAGAAAAATGTGAAATAACATATTTTTTCCCCCCTTTTTCTTTTTGAAAATTGCCGAAATAAAAATTTTAGACGAAAAGTTGAGGTGCGGTTGTTTTGTTATACTTATGACAATTTATTGCATTTAAGAGTATATTGGTGGTACATTCCAATAACAAACAAATTCTGTTTCGTGATAAAGCAGCGTCAGCTAATCTGTACCATATGTTTTATTTTGTTTTAAGTAGTTTTGAGTTGTCAAAACAAACAACGCCTACGATGTCATCTCGCATACGAATTAATTACTACGAACGTATGCTGTGATGCTTAACAACTGCACCACAGGTAACAACACTGCATTGAAGGTTACATGCTGCACTCAAAGGTAACACGTTTGAGACTAAAGGTAATAACCTACACTAAAGGTAACAAACCAGTCTGCACTAAAGGTAAAACTTCCTGCACTAAATTTAACACTATTTTTGACCTGCACTATAGGAAACTCTCTCATCAACACATTCTTCGAACACTACTTAGTGTATTATACTTAAGGAAAAAAGAAATGCAACTTTTTTAAGGTATATATACCTAAGGAAAAAGGAAACACAACTTTTTTAGGGTCAGTACATATGAAGTGTTATTTGTTCCAATAATCTTAAAATACTATATATATACTTACGGAAAAAAGAAACGTATAAGCGAGCGTCTTTCACACCAAACTAGGATGATAGTCATACTGGTTTGACGGTATTGTAAAACATTTTAATTATCCTGTTATACAGAACACTATTAGCTTTTCTCACGTGCATGACCAAATCTATCTGTACAGTGTTAGGTACGTTTAGCATTGCACATAATTTTCATAAAGCTACCAGCAGAAACAAACAATCAGATGAGCATACTAAAACACGTGTTGGGAAGGTTTTGGAACTGTTGAGGCATTTACATGAATATTCGTATAGTGTATCATCAGTTTTGACAAGAATACTTTTAAGTTTGATAGAAGATGTGTTCTTTAAAAAGAGTTTCCTATGTAAATATCTGTAATACTGTAAAAAATATAAAACAAATAAAAAAATAAAATACAATATAAAAAAAAACTCAACCCACACACCGCGGAGAAGGGGCATATTTGATCCCTGGGTCACCATTTGAACAAACTTGGTAGAGGCTATAAGCTTATGATACATGCAACATATTAGACCTCTAGCACTCTTGTAATTTCAGAGAGTACTATTTTTAAAAGATTGTCCTAAATAACTCTATAAATTATGTAAATCTGTGACCCCACTAGGCAGGGCCATTTTTGAACCCAGAGTCACTATTTAAAGAAACTTTGTCGAAAATCATAAGCTTATGCTACATGCAATATATGAGAGCTCTAAGCTTTGTGGTTTCAGAGAATATCGTTTAAATCTTTCCATATGCATGTTTATGTAAAATATGTGAACCTTGGTGCGGGACAAATTTTGGCCTCAATGTCACCTTTTGAACAAACTTGGTAAGATGACTATACGCTTATGGTAAATGCACACTGTTAGGGCTAAAGCTCTTGTAGTTTCGGAGAAGAAGATTTTTAAAGACGGCCTATATAACTCCGATGCGGGGCCACGTTTGACCCCAGGGTCATCATTTGAACACACTTGGTAAAAGACCATAAAACTTCTATTTACATATTTTGTAATGACTTTGTATTTTCTTCTTCATATTCCTATTCCATATAGACTCTTAGTCAAGCTGACTACTTCTTATGTTCTATATTTCCTTTTGTTAGTACTGTTCTACGTTCCAACGTGTGTGCTTCCCAGCAGCATCTCACCCTATACTCTACCTGACGGTAGAATATCTTAAATGTATATTGAAACTGCCCTATATAGGGTGAGAATAGGTTTATTTACCCCTGTACAATCAAAAGTTAAGGGTTCCAGATGCCTAAACATTTTCGAATTGGTTACTGGGATGGCGTTTATACTATTCAAATCTGGCGATATTGAGCTTATTCCAGGACCCGATACATATATTCCCAATAGTGATGAATTCAGACAACACTTATCGATAGTTCACTATAATGTTCAAAGTTTTCTGCATAAAAGAGATATTCTGTATGCTGAGTTGAGTCATTTTGATATACTTGCATTTACCGAAACATGGTTAAGTGCTACTACATCAACCGATGATATTTTATTTACGAAATTTAGCACCCCATTTCGGAGAGATAGACCATCCGACAATCATGGTGGAATTATTGTTTACGTAAATAATAATTTAAATGCCATTCGACGTAGTGATCTTGAACTACCCAATATTGATTGCATATGGTTGGAAATACGTTCACATAATAAGAAAATACTATTTGGAACATTCTATAGACCTCCAAATTCAAATGCTCACATACTTTCATGTATTGAACAATCTATAGGATTAGCCATCGAAACAAACATATCTGACATAATCATAGCAGGTGATTTTAATCTTGATATGAATAAACCGCAATCCGCGAATAAAATAACAGACATATTAAATCAATATAACCTTACTCAACCTATAAGAGAGCCAACACATTTTACTGAACATTCCAACTCAATAATCGACTTACTGCTACTCTCAAACCCAGGAAACGTTACTGTATGTATGGGGCGTCGGAGAACCTTTTTTTAAATCAAAACGTAAGATACCATTGCCCTATTGTCTGTTGTTATAAATACTCTAAACCGAAATATAATGCATACAGACGTACAATATGGCAATATGACAGAGGCGACTACGAATCTCTTAGACGAAATGCAGCAGACGTTAACTGGGACTCGTGTTTTCATACCGACATTGACATATACGCAGACAATATATCTAATAAAATACCTAATCTAGCTGATGGAACGATTCCGAAAAAAATATCACTGTTAAATAGATCCACAGTGGTTACATAATGCTATTCGAAAAGCAATGAGAAAACGGAAGAAACTATATGACAAAACCAAACGAACGAATAACGAGGTACACTGGGAAGAATACAGACAATTAGAAACGAACTATGATACGAAATGCAAGAGAAAATCACTTTGTAAAACTAGCTGACACATTACATTCAAACATACTTTCTCCTTCTGATTGGTGGAAAACATTGAAATATTTTATAAGTCCAAACAATCGTTCGTCATCTATTCCCCCGTTAAATCATAATGGAAATACATACACAGACAACAAAGACAAGGCGAATTTATTACATATTTTTTTCAAAACGCAGTCTAATTTGAATGACACTTACAAGACACTTCCAGTTTTTGATTTTGATCCTAGAAGGCCAACGCTAAGCAGGATTAACATAACACCGATTGAAGTCAAATCTGTTTTGCAAACCTTAAAGCTAGGCAAGGCAGTAGGGCCAGATAATATTAACAACAGAGTACTTAAAGAACTAGCTTCCGAATCAGCTTCCCCATTATCAACTCTTTTTAATAGGTCTTTGGCTATTAGCAAAATTCCTTCTCAGTGGAAGATAGCCTATGTATGTGCGGTTCTTAAGAAAAATTACCCCTCAGAATTAGCCAACTATCGACCTATTTCACTCCTCAGTACACTAGACAAAGTTATGGAAAAAATTATCCACAAACATGTTTTTAACATGTTTTTTTTTCTTTTTCTCTCAAATCATGTCATAACTGCTCTCCAATCGGGTTTCGTTCCTAAAGACTCTACAGTGAATCAATTAGTTGATATATATAATACGTTCTGCAAAGCTCTTGACGATGGCAAAGAAATTCGAGCAGTCTTTTGTGATATTTCTAAAGCTTTTGATAGAGTTTGGCATAAAGGATTGATTTTTAAATTACAGTCAGTTGGTATAACGGGATCTCTTCTACTGTGGTTTTCGGACTACCTTCAAAATCGTAAACAAAGCGTTATACTACCTGGTGAAATCTCCGATAGTGTAAACATAAATGCTGGAGTGCCTCAGGGATCTATATAGGAACCACTGTTATTTCTTGTTTACATTAATGACATTGTTGATAATATTAACTCAACTATTAAATTATTTGCCGATGATACAAGTATTTACGTTATAGTTGACTCTCCAAATATCGCTGCAACCATAATGAATAATGACCTGCTAACAATACATGATTGGGCGGGCAAATGGTTGGTAGATTTTAATCCCAACAAAACAGAAACACTCCTAATCTCCAGGAAAATAAACAAACCATTGCATCCTCCTCTAATGATGAACGCTGTTATTATTGCAGAAGTCAAAATGCATAAACATTTAGGTCTCACATTTTCAAGTAATGGTACATGGAACCACCACATAGATGCTATTAAAGAAAAGGCATGGCAACGCGTAAATGTAATGAGAACATTAAAATTTAAGTTAGACAGAAAATCTCTGGAAAAAATATACTTTACATTTATTCGTCCGACTCTTGAATATGCCGACATTGTATGGGACAACTGTACTAAAGCGAAAGAGCATGAATTAGAAAAAATTCAATATGAGGCTGCCAGAATTGTGACAGGAGCAACCAAACTTGTATCCCTAGTAGCCCTTAACCGCGAAACGGGATGGGAATCGTTGAAAGCTAGAAGACGAAAGCATAGGCTTATGTTATATTATAAAATGAACGCAAACTTAACTTCTGCCTTTTTGTCATCCCTTGTCCCAGATAACGTTGGAAACCTCATTAACTACAATTTAAGAAACGCTGGAAACGCAACAATAGTCCATTGTAATTCACAGCTTTATGCCAATTCTTTCCTCCCATCTACAATCCATGAATGGAATGAACTTCCCCCATCGGCGAGAAATTCCGAGTCTATTAGTGTTTTCAAATCTAAACTGGATAGTAATAGGACTACTGTTCCACAATACAACTTTACTGGTAATCGGAAGGTCCACATTCTCCACACACGCCTTCGCACTCACTGCAGCAGCTTAAATCAGCATTTATTTTCAAAAAACATTGTAGAAAGTCCACTATGTGTATGTAGATCCTTAGAAGACACGAATCATTTCCTATTGCACTGTCCACTATACACCCACCAGAGAATAGTAATGAATAATGAGTTACTACACCTAATCGACGAAATAACACTAGACACCCTACTTTTTGGTGATGAAACACTTTCTCTAGACGTAAACACACAAGTTTTCAAAATAGTCCAAAAATATATTCTCAATACGAAACGGTTCCTGTAAATTGCACGCACTTAACTTTAGGAATTTGAGAAAACTAAATTTGCTAAACAGTATGCCAATCTGAAAAATCGCTATCATGCTCCCTACAAGCTGAATATGCCACTATAACAATACATTAGTATGGGAATAAGGACCTATATGTTTGCTGAGGAACGTTGCACACACACATTCTCTCTCTCTCTCTCTCTCTCTCTCTCTCTCTCTCCTTACATTTCTATAGTCATTGTAATTATATATTAAACACTTAACTAGCCATTTGATTTCATGTACTATGCTATCACGAATAATGTAACATATTGTGCCATGATCAAGGAGACAGATATATACAAGCGTTTTGCTTTCTTCTGGATCCTAATTCACTGTTAACTATTACATAATTGTATGTCTATATATCACAAACTATATAATTGTGAATAAAATAGTTTTTACACCAAAGACCATAGTCCCATGCTGCATACAATATATGAGTTTTATTCCTTTTGGTTTACGAGTACACTATTTCTCCTCCCTATTTAAGACATGTGACCACTGGTGCGTGGTCGAATTTGACCCCCGTGTCACCATTTAAAGAACTTGGTAGAGTTAATTATACTACATGAACACTATAATACCTCTAACTCTTTAGTTAAATGTTTGTCACTATACAATGTGTTTGTAAAACATGTGAATCCTGGAATGGGGCCACATTTGACCCCAGGATCACCATTTTAATAAACTTGGTAGAGGACTATAAGCTTAAGGTGCATGCAAAATATTAGACCTCTAGCTTTTGTAGTTTTAGAGGAGAATATGTTTTGAAAGATTTTACTATGATCCTATAGTCTTACACTTTCTGCATTCAATTTGGTAAAAAATACCAAAATTGCAAATACATTCAGCTAATAAATTTAGAACTGCTTGCATATAATTAAATAAAAAAAAAGAGAATTATACTTCCTTCATTATTCTATATATTTTTTAAATATATTATTGGTGCAATATTATCAAAAGTCAATTATATGTAAAAACAATTTGCTTTGAACTATTCTAACAATTAATATTATATTATTGAACGAATGCAAGCTACGAGAAAAACTAACGGGACGCCGTGAGTTTTTAAAATCCAGATTGCCGTGTGTCCCTTTAATGCTGTATTATCGTTTATGATTAGACTTGTATTGCAGTATCATGTGGCTTTAATGGAATCGGCTATCATTTAAAGCCATATCACCAAACTAATTTATATGTCAGTGGGTATGAGAACAGAACTGAAACGTCTTAATACTCTATAAAAACCTGGCCATTACAGGTATCGTGCTGTGTCAGCTGTTTCACTGATGGCCTATCTTGTTTCAGGTGTTTGACTTCAAAGTTAGACACTTTGAACTTACCTTATGTGTCAGGTAAAATATAACATACGCTGGGTCTATCTTGTATCTCGTCTGAAGCTATACACTCGTATACTATTATTTACATTTGGGAACATTGTTCAGAAACGTATACTACTATAATATACGATGCTTTTTACCATTTCTAACACACACATGTATATTGTTCCCTCTACTTCATCCTTAAATCCCAATTGAAGCTCGACTTGTCAAGTGAGAAATTGTCTATGCTTACGGATGGCTGGAAGTATACAGTACTCGTTCTACCCAGGAAAAATGAGGTAGTCTCACTTCACTTGGCCACAAAACACCAATAACATGGCTTGTAAGTAGGCATGTAACAGTCGAACAGGAAATGTAGGTCACAGAAATTGGCCAGAAAACACGCATTCAAAACAAACAACAATTACAAGGACAACTAGAAGCAAGACAAGAGACATCACAAACATAAAAGGGTTCACAATAGGGCTACGCCTTGGACTGGTCTGTGGCAAAAAGGTCAACAGAGGTGCATACTTTGCCTGAGCACGACTAGATCATATACTACTCAAAATTTGCTAAAGATCGTTTTTATTCTTCCATATAATTTTATTAGAAATTAATTCACAATAACGATATTAATTTCATTGATACTTCAACAATTCCACAATTTGAATCAAGTCATGAGATCACATGATCATACACTATGTAAAATAGAAATAATGCTATTTATTTCAGCAAGAAATTTAGACATCAAAAAAGTGATCCTTAGCAAATTTTGAGTAGTATATATTAAAACAGTTTATATACCAACAACGTTTTTGTTGTTTTGTTGCGTCACTTACGGTTCACTCGTATTTGATTGTACACTATTCAACAATATAAGAGAGTAATGAACGTCCGGTTTGAAGAATATATTTATTAACGGATAATAACTATTAATATTGATGTGTGTACTTTTGTGCCATTATTAATTATTGTTCTACCTGTACTGCTATGTTGAAACGTAGCCAAAATCTAGTGCACATTCAATAACCTATACTTGTAGAATCGTGGTATTACTGGAACTATTTTGGGATGCCACTCATCCTCCGGCTGATTTCGATAGCAGAAGACAACAGGCAGACGACTCGTTAGATGGCAATAACACCCGCGCAACTTGTAACTGACGCGGTAAGGCGGTTGCTGCTTGTGTGAAAAGTCGATAGTAGTTCATGAAACATGTTTATAACAACGTGATTAGGGCGAAGTCGTCTGCTTCATGTAAATGCCGTAAACTGCCAACTAATATGAATAATTTACACTATCCTCTGTGACCGTTCGTATACAGCATATATATGTTGAAAATACCCCTGTGTATAATGCTTTAATTTACTATCAATACATTCTTTATTACTTAATCAAAGGCTCCTGGCCCACAATACACGTTATAATGTACGGCGTGGATTTATAAAAAGGGGATCCCTTGAAAGCAACAAACACATACAAGGAAGGAAAATAGCAAACTCGGTTTGTTCAACAGAGTTAATTTAATTTGCAACACCTCTCACCCTAGCGCCGGCTTAAGCTGTATTCTACTTGAAAACCTCAAAGATTGGGCATGATGATCTCAAGGAACCAGAAAGTAATAACACTAATGATTTGTATTCGGGGCGACTTTTTACAGCCACCACACAGCACTAATCAAACGCTAGTGTGGATTTCAATAAATACTGAAAACGGGATCCCTTGAAGGAAGCAACAAACACATACAAGAGCGAAAAGCAGTAGACTCGCTTTTATCGAGTCTGTTCATGAGAGGTAATGTATGTTGCAACAACTCTTACGCCCTAGACCGGCTTAAGCGGTGTTTTACTTTAAAACCACAACAATTGGGCTTGATAATTCCAAAGGACCAGTAAATGATATAACTACTGATTTGCAGTCGGGTCGAATTTTTACAGTCGCCACACACCACGACATAAACGCTAGTGTGGATTTCAATAAATACTGAAAATGTGGATCTCTTGGAAGCAGCAAGCACAAACAAGAGAGAAATGTAGGAGATTCGGTTTTATTGAGTCTGTTCATGAGAGGTAATACGTCTGGCAACACATATCACGCTCTCTATCACCGCTTTAAGAGGTATTCTACTTTAAAACAACAAAGATTGGACTTGCTGATACCAAAGGACCACAACAAAGACTGGGCTTGCTGATACCAAAGGACCACAACAAAGATTGGGCTTGCTGATACCAAAGGACCACAAAAAAGATTGGGCTTGCTGATACCAAAGGATCACACCAAAGATTGAGCTTACTGATACCAAAGGACCACAACAAAGATTGGGCTTGCTGATACCAAAGGACCACAACAAAGACTGGGCTTGATGATACCAAAGGACCACACCAAAGATTGAGCTTACTGATACCAAAGGACCACAACAAAGATTGGGCTTACTGATACCAAAGGACCACACCAAAGATTGGGCTTGCTGATACCAAAGGACCACAACAAAGACTGGGCTTGATGATACCAAAGGACCACACCAAATATTGGGCTTGCTGATACCAAAGGACCACAACAAAGACTGGGCTTGCTGATACCAAAGGACCACAACAAAGACTGGGCTTGCTGATACCAAAGGACCACAACTAAGATTGGGCTTGCTGATACCAAAGGACCACAACAAAGACTGGGCTTGCTGATACCAAAGGACCACACCAAAGATTGGGCTTGCTGATACCAAAGGACCACAACAAAGATTGGGCTTACTGATACCGAAGGACCACAACAAAGACTGGGCTTGCTGATAACAAAGGACCACAACAAAGATTGGGCTTGCTGATACCAAAGGACCACAACAAAGACTGGGCTTGCTGATACCAAAGGACCACACCAAAGATTGGGCTTGCTGATACCAAAGGACCACAACAAAGATTGGGCTTGCTGATACCAAAGGACCACAACAAAGATTTAGCTTGCTGATACCAAAGGACCACAACAAAGATTGGGCTTACTGATACCAAAGGACCACAACAAAGATTGGACTTGCTGATACCAAAGTACCACAACAAAGATTGGGCTTGCTGATACCAAAGTACCACAACAAAGATTGGGCTTGCTGATACCGAAGGACCACAACAAAGATTGGGCTTGCTGATACCAAAGGACCACAACAAAGATTGGGCTTACTGATACCAAAGGACCACAACAAAGACTGGGCTTGCTGATACCAAAGGACCACAACAAAGACTGGGCTTACTGATACCAAAGGACCACAACAAAGATTGGGCTTGCTGATACCAAAGGACCACAACAAAGATTGGG
Source organism: Cyrtodaria siliqua (assembly GCA_037043455.1). NCBI lineage: Eukaryota > Metazoa > Mollusca > Bivalvia > Adapedonta > Hiatellidae > Cyrtodaria > Cyrtodaria siliqua. The sequence continues at coordinate 43,313 of JAWPHD010014273.1, read as the reverse complement.
CTTGCTGATACCAAAGGACCACAACAAAGATTGGGCTTACTGATACCAAAGGACCACAACAAAGACTGGGCTTGCTGATACCAAAGGACCACAACAAAGACTGGGCTTGCTGATACCAAAGGACCACAACAAAGACTGGGCTTGCTGATAACAAAGGACCACAACAAAGATTGGGCTTGCTGATACCAAAGGACCACAACAAAGATTGGGCTTGCTGATACCAAAGGATTACAACAAAGACTGGGCTTACTGATACCAAAGGACCACAACAAAGACTGGGCTTACTGATACCAAAGGACCACAACAAAGACTGGGCTTGCTGATACCAAAGGACCACAACAAAGATTGGGCTTGCTGATACCAAAGGACCACAACAAAGATTGGGCTTGCTGATACCAAATGACCACAACAAAGATTGGGCTTACTGATACCAAAGGACCACAACAAAGATTGGGCTTGCTGATACCAAAGGACCACAACAAAGATTGGGCTTACTGATACCAAAGGACCACAGCAAAGATTGGGCTTGCTGATACCAAAGGACCACAACAAAGATTGGGCTTACTGATACCAAAGGACCACAACAAAGATTGGGCTTACTGATACCAAAGGACCACAACAAAGACTGGGCTTACTGATACCAAAGGACCACAACAAAGATTGGGCTTGCTGATACCAAAGGACCACAACAAAGATTGGGCTTACTGATACCAAAGGACCACAACAAAGACTGGGCTTACTGATACCAAAGGACCACAACAAAGACTGGGCTTACTGATACCAAAGGACCACAACAAAGATTGGCCTTGCTGATACCAAAGGACCACAACAAAGACTGGGCTTACTGATACCAAAGGACCACAACAAAGATTGGGCTTGCTGATACCAAAGGACCACAACAAAGATTGGGCTTACTGATACCAAAGGACCACAACAAAGACTGGGCTTACTGATACCAAAGGACCACAACAAAGACTGGGCTTGATGATACCAAAGGACCACACCAAATATTGGGCTTGCTGATACCAAAGGACCACAACAAAGACTGGGCTTGCTGATACCAAAGGACCACAACAAAGACTGGGCTTGCTGATACCAAAGGACCACAACTAAGATTGGGCTTGCTGATACCAAAGGACCACAACAAAGACTGGGCTTGCTGATACCAAAGGACCACACCAAAGATTGGGCTTGCTGATACCAAAGGACCACAACAAAGATTGGGCTTACTGATACCGAAGGACCACAACAAAGACTGGGCTTGCTGATAACAAAGGACCACAACAAAGATTGGGCTTGCTGATACCAAAGGACCACAACAAAGACTGGGCTTGCTGATACCAAAGGACCACACCAAAGATTGGGCTTGCTGATACCAAAGGACCACAACAAAGATTGGGCTTGCTGATACCAAAGGACCACAACAAAGATTGGGCTTACTGATACCAAAGGACCACAACAAAGATTGGACTTGCTGATACCAAAGTACCACAACAAAGATTGGGCTTGCTGATACCAAAGTACCACAACAAAGATTGGGCTTGCTGATACCGAAGGACCACAACAAAGATTGGGCTTGCTGATACCAAAGGACCACAACAAAGATTGGGCTTACTGATACCAAAGGACCACAACAAAGACTGGGCTTGCTGATACCAAAGGACCACAACAAAGACTGGGCTTACTGATACCAAAGGACCACAACAAAGATTGGGCTTGCTGATACCAAAGGACCACAACAAAGATTGGGCTTGCTGATACCAAAGGACCACAACAAAGATTGGGCTTACTGATACCAAAGGACCACAACAAAGACTGGGCTTGCTGATACCAAAGGACCACAACAAAGACTGGGCTTGCTGATACCAAAGGACCACAACAAAGACTGGGCTTGCTGATAACAAAGGACCACAACAAAGATTGGGCTTGCTGATACCAAAGGACCACAACAAAGATTGGGCTTGCTGATACCAAAGGATTACAACAAAGACTGGGCTTACTGATACCAAAGGACCACAACAAAGACTGGGCTTACTGATACCAAAGGACCACAACAAAGACTGGGCTTGCTGATACCAAAGGACCACAACAAAGATTGGGCTTGCTGATACCAAAGGACCACAACAAAGATTGGGCTTGCTGATACCAAATGACCACAACAAAGATTGGGCTTACTGATACCAAAGGACCACAACAAAGATTGGGCTTGCTGATACCAAAGGACCACAACAAAGATTGGGCTTACTGATACCAAAGGACCACAGCAAAGATTGGGCTTGCTGATACCAAAGGACCACAACAAAGATTGGGCTTACTGATACCAAAGGACCACAACAAAGATTGGGCTTACTGATACCAAAGGACCACAACAAAGACTGGGCTTACTGATACCAAAGGACCACAACAAAGATTGGGCTTGCTGATACCAAAGGACCACAACAAAGATTGGGCTTACTGATACCAAAGGACCACAACAAAGACTGGGCTTACTGATACCAAAGGACCACAACAAAGACTGGGCTTACTGATACCAAAGGACCACAACAAAGATTGGCCTTGCTGATACCAAAGGACCACAACAAAGACTGGGCTTACTGATACCAAAGGACCACAACAAAGATTGGGCTTGCTGATACCAAAGGACCACAACAAAGATTGGGCTTACTGATACCAAAGGACCACAACAAAGACTGGGCTTACTGATACCAAAGGACCACAACAAAGATTGGGCTTGCTGGTTACATTACAGCCTCCACACAACACTAAACAAACGCTAATGTGAATATCATAAATACATATAATGTTAAATAATGACTAAATGTTATGCAATTCAAACGAATGAATGGTGTTTAACGTCATTTTTCAGCACATTTAGGCTATCGGTCGATTGTTTAAGTGGTGGATGCAGACCACCCATTTATTCCTGGGCAGAACCAGTACTGTATACCTCCCGCCATCCGTAAGAATTGACACGTTCTCGCTTACAAGTCTAGCTCCCATTGGTATTCAAACCCGCAGCTGTAACAGACGAGACAGTTTCACACTTAAAATCTTTACCCTCTCGACCACATATGCAATATAAAGGAAATATATTTAAAGGTAATGTGTGACCTATAATTTATGATTTTAAATATAGTATGGATGAAAGATACCATTCTCAATATCGTCACTATGCTTTCCTCTTTGATTGTGCGATGACCGAACATATTGTAGACCATATGTCTACCTAAATCCTCAAAGAACGGTAGTGTTTGATGTTTGTTTTAAACATTGTCTTGTCGTACCTTTAATGGTGTGTTCTATTGTTGCTATGGCTCCTGCGAATTCGTTGAGTATTTGCATTGTGACTTTCTAGACGTTTGTTTATATTCATATATACATGATCATCTACGTGTTATACTTACATTATGTATTAATGCTGCCTTGTTTGTTGGAGAAAAAAACCTGGCGCAGAGTTCTTTATTCACACTGGCCCGTTACATTGGGATGACAATAACGTAAGAAGGAGGTTTAGTATACCCTAGAACATGTTTAATAAACCCAGCGGCCTTTTTGCCACTGGCCTTTCCAAGGCGGGTAGCACTATTGTCAAATCGTTAGTGTATATGGTGTCACTTGCCTTACTTCTTTTTACCTTGTAATTGTGGTTTGTTTGAATGAGTGTTTCTGGTTGACAGTGTTGTGTGAAAGCTATATTTCCTGTAGATGTCACGCATAAGCAGCAGAACTAGAAATGAGTTCATTGTATGTATATATATTGTCAGACACGTAATAAACAAGAGAGTTGCAACGTATGCTCATTCAAAATGTCACGTGTGTGTTCATTGGTAACTGTATAGAAATTGACATTTCTTAAAACAACATTCTGCAAATGGACTCAAATTAAAGACAATTATGTTTATGTTTAGACTGTAGTAGTATTTTCAACATATTTTTACTTCTCATATCTCTGATATTGCGTATTAATTGAAGAATGAATAATATGATTACGAGTTATTGGACTTGATGCATGTACTGCTATGAAAAGTGCAAGTTCTACGGCGGGATGCCTTCGATCCGTCGGAGACCTATTGACAAGGATACTAAACTTTAGTTCTTCATATCCATTTATCATCTTGCGTCACAGCAATGCATATTGTGCGTGCGAGCTTTAATCAAAAGCAGTCAATGGAAATGATATTAAACAACTCGATATCTAACTTTGTCTAATAAGCTCGTGCAACACGTGTCATATCGGTGCAACGTGCCAGAAACTACCTGAATAAATCAACAGGTCGTGTTCGTGTTCCGTGGATTTATAAATACAGAATCTACTCAGAAATGAGAGACGGAAATATTGTTAGTATTATTTGACAGATAAAATACTTGAAATAGACTTGTTAAACTATAAACATGAACATAATAATAATAATAATAATAATAATAATAATAATAATAAGGATGATGATGATGCTGATGATGATGATGATGATGATGATGATGATGATAATAATAATAATAATAATAATATTTATTAATATTATTATTATTACAACTATTATAATAATGACAGTGTTAACCTTTCCAACTTGCATACTCGAATATTGTTCAATCAACCATTGAGAGATTTTGTTTTGTATGGTGTTTTACGTCATTTTCAACACATGTAAGGCTATATATGACGGTCGATTTGTTTTTCAACCATTGGGAGAGGAATTTAAAATATATATAGTCTACACGCATATGTTGTTGTTATCTACACATCACAACTACAAATGCATAGTATTTCATAAACTACTTATGCATACCTATCATGTTCTGTTTCATCAGCAACACAACATTTATAAAACAACAACAACATAGTAACAATGATACACTATCAGTTATACAAGATGATTTATATACATATAACTCGGATTGCTGCATACTGGCGCCTCACGAAATACATAAATAAGGCTACAAATTTCGGAAGGGAACTCCATAAATAAATAGGTGTGTTTGTTCTTATCCTTTTATATGCAATGTTTCAATTTCATTTTCAAGATGTAAAATGGAATTCGTATAAGTATAGGTTCATAGTTGTGCAAACGATTTTTGGCAAAGTTACTTCCCTTGACAAAATATCATCCATTTGTATTTTGACTGCAGCAGACGTGAACTGTTGTTTTCATTCGTTTTCAGGTAAATTGGTTATTTAAAACAAGTTGCGTGATTTTTGTTTACATGTTTAGTAACCTAAAATTTCAGTTATATTTTGGCCCGTGACGAAAATTAATAAATACACGCCACAAGTGGACCAAGAATAGACTACTTAAAAAAAGGTCACTTGGTGGATGATGCTACCACCCCCATTCAACAGATAGCAACTCGTAAACGTACACTTACATATATATATTTCTGAAAATACAACCAGCTGGTCCTGTGGCGGAAATAAATATTGGCATGTTATATACTCTATATCCATACATGTGTTACAGTAATATCCGGACATTTTTGGCTTCTTTTTTATTTTCGATTACCATGGTTTCCATTTTCCATTACGTGGTCCGAGTATTAACTTTCATACCCCATCCAACACCTTCTCCGAGAAGCGAAAACGGGGTTGGCTGGGGTATGAAATAAAATCTTAATTTCGGCTTAAAACGTTTGTATATTGTAAAATTAAACAGTTAATAGGTAATTTTTATCAGGTTATCGCATGTTTTTTCAGTAAAAAAAATGTTTTTAAACATATTTTATTATGTCCATTATAAAATCCTGCTAATATAATTATTTCCCATCGTTTAATGGAATTAAGGCGGGACCACGTAATGCATTGCCCTTTGAGGTTACTTACAATAATTATTATGCCATTAATAGCATTTAAACCGTTTAAAGATTACATTTTGTACGGAAACTCTAAAATATGACGCTGTTTTCTGTGTATGCCTGTAGTTCTATATGCAATTACGTTCATAAAGATTGTGTCAGTTGACATTACTTATTTACCTTCTAACTAGATGATTACGTCCAAGATGTGGCTTTTTGTTTTGCGGAGGCGAATCGTTACCATATAGTTATATTAATGACTAGCGCAAAAACAGTATAATGCATTTTGCAGCATTTGTCATTGACACCGGGGAACATTTTCTGATGTTATCATTAGTATACAATGCATAAACCATTCATAAACACTAGATGTATAATAATAGATGTTTTGTTACAGAGACAAAGTGGCAAATGAGTGTTGTTGTATGTGCGGAGTCGAACTGGCACAGCGGAGATGTCGCTTGAACTTTCAGAATATTTTGTCTATTTTCAGTAAAGGTGGCTTGAAGACACAATGATAACATTAAATTATGTTAAAACAAAAACATTTGTTTACATCTCTTTGCATAACTCTGCATACGTTTTGCATTTCCGTCGTTGCCATGGCAGCGACATGATGATAATCTACTCAGTGGTTTTTAAAAATGAGACTCCGTTTCAAATTAATTGCTTTTGTATTTAAAAATATACTTAATGCAACAGCTTGTGCTGGAGCTTATTTGGTGCAAGGTCGTCGGAGGGATGTTGTAGACGAGGCGGCATGTCACGTTGGTGTCGAGAAATGTGTTTGGCGAACGCTTGTTACATCAATTTTTTTACTTTTGTTGTTGTTGTTGTTTTGTTTGTTGTTGTTGTCGAATTTGTTAGAGAGAGAGAGAGATGATTGAATACCAAGCTAGAAATGTTTTTGAAAGCAAAACTGTAAGACAGGATTCAGTTACATAGCCATGTGTGTATGTGGATTTGAACAATTGAAAACAGAACGAAAGCAGAACGTCTGCTGATAAACACCAGGGCTATGATAGAGAATGCGTGGGTTATCTGGTAAATAAAAGGGAAAGCGTGATACTGGATTACCAAACCGACGTGCTAACCACTATACTAAGGGTCAATATGTTGAATTAAAACAAATGCGTTGCATACTTTTTCGCCTGGTTTAGAATTGATGTGTGAGCAAGAAGCAGAAAAATGTAATTACATCTTTTTTTCCCCCCTTTTTCTTTTTGAAAATTGCCGAAATAAAAATTCTAGACGAAAAGTTGAGGTTCGGTTGTTTTGTTATACTTATGACAATTTATTGCATTTAAGACTATATTGGTGGTACATTCCAATAATAAACAAATTCTGTTTCGTGATAAAGCAGCGTCAGCTAATCTGTACCATATGTTTTATTTTGTTTTAAGTAGTTTTGAGTTGTCAAAACAAACAACGCCTACGATGCCATCTCGCATACGAATTAATAACTACGAACGTGTGCTGTGATGCTTAACAACTGCACCACAGGTAACAACACTGCATTGAAGGTTACATGCTGCACTTAAAGGTAACACGTGTGAGACTAAAGGTAATAACCTACACTAAAGGTAACACACCAGTCTGCACTAAAGGTAAAACTTCCTGCACTAAATTTAACACTATTTTTGACCTGCACTATAGGAAACTCTCTCATCAACACATTCTTCGAACAATACTTAGTGTATTATACTTAAGGAAAAAAGAAATGCAACTTTTTTAGGGTATATATACTTAAGGAAAAAGGAAACACAACTTTTTTAGGGTCAGTATATATGAAGTGTTATTTGTTCCAATAATCTTAAAATACTATATATATACTTACGGAAAAGAGAAACGTATAAGCCAGCGTCTTTCACACCAAACTAGGTTGATAGTCATACTGGTTTGACGGTATTGTAAAACATTTTAATTATCCTGTTATACAGAACTCTATTAGCTTTTCTCACGTGCATGACCCAAAAATTACTGTACAGTATTAGGTACGTTTAGCATTGCACAGAGCAGCGTTTTCATAAAGCTACCAGTAGAAACAAACAATCAGATGAGCATACTAAAACACGTGTTGGGAAGGTTTTGGAACTGTTGAGGCATTTACATGAATATTCGTACAGTGTATCATCATTTTTAAACTGAATACTTTTAAGTTTGATAGAAGATTTGTTCTTTAAAATAAATATCTGTAATACTGTAAAAAATATAAAAAAAATAAAAAAATAAAATAAAATATAAAAAAAACTCAAACCACACACCGCGGAGAAGGGCCATATTTGATCCCTGGGTCACCATTTGAACAAACTTGGTAGAGGCTATAAGCTTATGATACATGCAACATATTAGACCTCTAGATCTTGTAATTTCAGAGAACACTATTTTTAAAAGATTGTCCTAAATAACTCTATAAATTATGTAAATCTGTGACCCCACTAGGCACGGCATTTTTGAACCCAGAGTCACTATTTAAAGAAACTTTGTCGAAAATCATAAGCTTATGCTACATGCAATATATGAGAGCTCTAAGCTTTGTGGTTTCAGAGAAGATCGTTTAAATCTTTCCATATCCATGTCTATGTAAAATATGTGAACCTTGGTGCGGGACAACTTTTGGCCTCAATGTCACCCTTTGAACAAACTTGGTAAGATGACTATAAGCTTATGGTAAATGCACAATATTAGAGCTATAGCTCTTGTAGTTTCGGAGAAGAAGATTTTTAAAGACGGCCTATATAACTTCGATGCGGGGCCACGTTTGACCCCAGGGTCATCATTTGAACACACTTGGTAAAAGACCATAAGCCTATGCTACATACAATATATGAGTTTTTCTTTTGGTTTACGAGTAGACGATTTTTTCCTCCCTATTTAAGACATGTGACAACTGGGCGTGGTCGAATTTGACCCCCGTGTAAAGAACTTGGTAGAGTTACTTATACTACACGAACACTATAATACCTCTAGCTCTTTAGTTAAAAGTTTGTCACTATACAATGTGTTTGTAAAACATGTGAATCCTGGAATGGAGCCACATTTGACCCCAGGATCACCATTTTAATAAACTTGGTAGAGTACTATAAGCTTAAGGTGCATGCAAAATATTAGACCTCTAGCTTTTGTAATTTTAGAGGAGAATATGTTTTGAAAGATTTTACTATGATCCTATATTCTTACACTTTCTGCATTCAATTTGGTAAAAAAGACCAAATTGCTAATACATTCAGCTAATACATTCAGCATTATTTTTTTGTTCTGGACGGCACTCGTAAACAGAAGAGATTACTGGAATAATATTACGATTAAAAAATGCTCATTATGAAAAAAACAAACACTATCACTGTTCATGTCCAATATATATTACACACAGTACTGTTCATGTCCGTTGAAAAACCGATTTAACACTGGTGATTTGTTATGTCCAGGGGAGAAGAGTTCGTATGTTATATAGAAAATGAGTGAGCATAAATTATTAATACTATACTTAGAGTAACACTTAACTAGTGCAATTGAAAAAAACGTTTACAATATATGTAAGTACAAGTTGAGAAACTATATTTTACGAAAGACTTGTCCCATACAACCTTGAGTTTTATATCAGGCATTACAATTAGTACAGCGATTTATTAATCCTGTATCATTTTGACATTAGAACTGCTTGCATATATATGTTTATAATACAATCAGAAGTAAATATATAAAACGATATTATAGCCATAGGCCTAGTATGTTTAAATTCATTGCTCTCCTTCAGTCAACAAACAAAAAAGATGTTATCAATTTTAGCAAATACATCTCAGAAGCATTCTCTTTAAGACGTACCATGATAGATAACTTATAATCTCGTTCATCCTCACTGTAATACAATTGTTCTATTGTACCGTATTATATATTAGATTTTGATTCCTATATATATATTTTTTTTTTTTCTCCATGATATATTTCCTTTTTTTTCTTCTTTTTTTTTCCATATTAATGCATAAATTAATGAACCTGTACTAATCTTGTTATTGTGGTCAAATTATATTTGTAAAATGTATATTTATATGATGAAAAACTATGTAATAGTTTAAGTCAATAAAATTTCTTCTTCTTCTTCTTCTTCTTCTTCTTCTTCTTCTTCTTCTAATTAAATAAAAAAAAGAGAATTATATTTCCTTCATTATTCTACATATTTTTTAAATATATTATTGGTGCAATATTATCAAAAGTCAATAATATGTAAAAACAATTTGCTTTGAACTATTCTAACATTTAATATTAATTATTGAACGAATGCAAGTTACGAGAAAAACTAACGGGACGCCGTGAGTTTTTAAAATCAAGATTGCCGTGTGTCCCTTTAATGCTGTATTATCGTTTATGATTAGACTTGTATTGCAGTATCATGTGGCTTTAATGGAATCGGCTATCATTTAAAGCCATATCACCAAACTAATTAATATGTCAGTGGGTGTGAGAACAGAACTGAAACGTCTTAATACTCTATAAAAACCTGGCCATTACAGGTATCGTGCTGTGTCAGCTGTTTCACTGATGGCCTAGCTTGTTTCAGGTGTTTGACTTCAAAGTTAGACACTTTGAACTTACCTTATGTGTCAGGTAAAATATTACATACGCTGGGTCTTATCTTGTATCTCGTCTGAAGCTATACACTCGTATACTTTTATTTACATTTGGGAACATTGTTCAGAAACATATACTACTATAATATACGATGCTTTTTACCATTTCTAACATACACATGTATATTGTTCCCTCTACTTCATCCTTAAATCCCAATTGAAGCTCGACTTGACAAGTGAGAAATTGTCTATGCTTACGGATGGCTGGAGGTATACAGTACTGGTTCTATCCAGGAAAAATGAAGTAGTCTCACTTCACTTGACCTCGTCCGCCGGGTGATCCCGTGTATCGAAGTCTATCCTCCGAGCACGTTAAAGATGAATGGCCACCCTTTCTGTAGTATTATCAATTAACAAAGTTAACTCTTTAACATCATATGAACATTTCTTGATAGGCCCGGAGAGAAATATATATTTAAAACCGCTACTAAGTTGTATGTAAAAATATGTACTTTTCGCATGATGTAGATACTTCTACCACTGCGCGACTGCACGGGGAAATGAGGTAAATCTGAATTGTGTAGCTGCACAACTATTGCCAGATAATTGATAAATACATTTACCTGTGGATTAATTTACCTGTTCAAAGTTTTCTACCTCATCAAATAAAATCTTACTCTCGCTTTTCACAGATATTGCAATGTGTGAATTGTAAATATCTATTGTTGTGTATTGATTTCGATTTAAATAAACATGTTCATGAAATAAAACATGGCCGGAGAACTTTAAAGAACCATACGAATCTACTCGGTAGTAAGAGTTGGGCACGGCTTCCGAATTCCTATGTATCCTGCTCATCCCTCTAAAGTGGCTCGAAATAACATACACAGTGAGTTGATGAGCTGTTCAACAACATTTCATATACTAGTAACGGAAAAAGCATGTGCTGAGAAAAGAATATTATTAGAATGGTTGCATTTTAAAAACAACATTTAAACAATATAATTCTATAGTTTGACCAAACGATTGACGAGCTGACGGAGATGAGCATATTACACCATTGCCAATAGAAAGAAAAGGAAACTTACCTATTAGTTCGTAAATGCAGATCAAGTATTACAATGTTACTATGGTGATGTGGTTTACAACATTCTTAGGATCCCTGGTCATGATCACTATCATACAATCGTTATTAACGTTGTTAAAAAGTTCATCAAAAGAGGTCAGTATGACCGTATCATTTTGCAACTGCATGTTTATTGTTGGCCCATTAACGGTTCGCCACTGTACTATGTTTTCCTCTTTGATTGTGTGATGATCGGACTGATATTGGACCCTAAGATGACGTGTACTCCTATGATGACGTCTACTCAAAGGCCGGTAGCGGTTGACGTTTGTCTTAAATCTTATCTTGTCGTACTCTTAATGGTTTGTATTCGTGTTGCTCTGGCTTCTGTCAAGTCATTGAATACTTGCTTTGTGGCTGTCTATCCTTTTGTTATTTTGTATATTCATATATACATGATCCTCCATTTGTTATACTTATATTGCAGTAGGCAATATGTCCTATTAATGCTGCCTTGTTTGTTAGAGAATACAACCTGGCGGGAATATCTTTATTTACACTGTCCCGTTTTATTGAGATGGAATATGGTACGCGTGGGGTTTGGTGCACCCCAGAACCTGGTTTAAACCTCCAGCGGCCTTATATTTAACCGGATGCTTAACTAACCGATGATGGGTTTAAATTAATCGATTAATCGGTACATCACTAGCGTTAACATTAAATATTTCGACAATTTCATTTGCAAAAGCATTTGTGGTGATGTTTGTGATGGTAATGCTAGTAAAATATGACGCTGAAATAATTTTAGTTGGCATATTTTAGAATTAGGAACATCGAAAGCTGCACTAATTCAAAGTACTAAAGTACTTAATAAAATCCTAGCGTGTTCCGAGAAATTCTAATACATTGTACGACGTCAACCAATCTTTTCCAGGTCAGGCGCATATACTTATTGGAGATAATTACTGCAAACTAGACGTTGGTATGGGTGGTTTCGTACACAATAAAATTAAAAAAAATACGAAAACTAAAATCATAAAACCTTGGGCTTTTCATTTTGTCTGTTATCAATGCCATTACGTGGTCCCGCCTTAATTCCATTAAGCGCTGGGAACGCTTATATTAGTAGAATTTTATAACGGATATTTTAACAATAAACACGTTTAAAAACATTTTACTGAAAAAATGCAATAATCTGTTTTAAAATGACCTATTAAATGTTTTCATTTTACAATATGCAAATATTTTATGAAGAAATTAAAGTTTTATTTCATACTCCAGCCAACCCAATTTTCGATTATTGGAGAAGGGGTTGGATGGGGTATGAACGTTAATACTCGTACCACGTAATGGTTAACACTGTTAATAGGCATTACTTTTTTCACCTGGTATGTTGCGATATCGTTAATAATTTAACAATTGCTTCCGATTACCTACGTTCAAGCACCTTCGCAACATCTCGATTGATTTCAAACTTAGCTGAAACCAGGAACCATTATTTCAATTTCCATCCCAGAACACGTGCCTGAGAATCTCGATCCCTTTTTTACGTAAAAAAGAAGATGAATGCAATATCCTCAATTATACAGTTTGATATTTTTAGGAAGTTGGCTTGGAAAGGATGTAGTGTTGAGATTGGTATTTAATTGATACTTAAAGATTTAGATACACAATTCAAAATTATCTAAAAAGGTAGGTCATCACACTTTTTTATTTTTCATTTGACGTCTTTGAATATGACACATATTTCTAACTCCAAAATTTCACTAAAAAGAGGAAAAATACTGAGAGTCACTGAATATTTTCACATTTTTTTTCCATAACATTACATTTATTGAAAAACAAAGATTAATTTTCGATTACATATACATGTATACATATCATTCAAAACATACACAGACAAGTGTAATCCTCGTCTTGTTACTTTAAAAAGCAAACATATATGGACCGTACCCCACCCTTTTTTTCACCAAGAAGAAATTCAAGATAAAATAATGGTATAAAGGTTGGTTTTTTTAAAAAAAAACGTGTATATGACAAGGTCCTGTGACATTTCTTTCAAACAAGTAAAACTATTCTAATGATTTTTTATTATAATTACTATAAATTCAGTACACACATATAAGATTTTCACTGTAAAATACTCTACACACAATTTTGACATAGAGACCGAATATAAAATTAGCTCAGTATCTACTTTTATCTAGCTATTTCACAATTGAAAAACAAAAATCTTATTTTTAAATCGAAAGGATAAATTCAACTCAGAGCTTCCAATACCCTCTATTTTTTTGACAATAAAAATGATCAAAAATGACGCAAAAAATACGAAAAAACCAATTGCTTATAGATCTATATTAAATCTTAAATCCTATATATCCATATCTATTAGAATGTAAAAAATTAAACAATTCTGTTGTCAAATAAAACAATGATTTAAAAAATAAAATTCTTAGACTTGAAAATGTCAAAACTTGACAAGCCGACATCCTTAAGTTTATTACTAAATCTAGATAAATCCCTGTTTAGGCTGTGCCTTTTTCATATTATTTTAAGCTTAAATTGCTTTATGAATACGGGCCCTGCTTTTTACAATTTACGGTCAGTATAATATCTGCGCCTTTTCTGTTACTTTTATCGCCACACATTTATTCGGGTGATCAGCGTATGTTCATGTGAATCATGGAAGTGCATTAGTGTGCGAGAGGAGATGGGATGAATCTTTTTTTTCAAAATGGCGCTCAGTTCTTTCAACAACAATTGCATCGATATACAAACATGCAGGCCATCTTTTATCGATGCAGGTCATAAACAGTACATAGTTACAATATATACTGAAATGCATGCAATGACTATGCCGTACACATATCTTTGTCAAAATGAAAGTTCAGCTTTTTCTACGAAGAACAAATGCTGTAAGTAACTTGGTAAGTTACTGCACCAATCTGACTAGTGAATGTATGCATGATATAAAAATAATCATTCTGGCCAAAAATAGTTTATATTAGTATATTCCACATTCCATACCATCCCTCCCCTCTCATCCCCTCCACCGCTCGCCGCACCCACTCCCAGTAACCACAAGAAGCAAGACAAACTACCGACAGATTAAATCTCCCAAGAATACTAAAAATCAAGGAATCGCAGATATTATGCCTGTCCAATTAGTAGTAATACTACTTTTTATAATCTTATAAACCTACGTCATTTAGATATATATAGTTTGTACTTGTTATCGGTTTGATTAACATGACGAGAAACACATGAAGAAGAAAATAAACTAAGCACAACACAGGTGTAAGATGTAGATGTTAACAGATTAATTCTTATAAAACACAAATTTGTATTACCTAAGATCAGAAATTTAAAAAAAAATCATGAAGATATCGCGGTGAGGTCTTTCATATGTCAATGAACTTTGGAATAACGGGAACAGATCCTCGTGATAAAAACGAAATAAATATGATATACAGTCACTATATCAAATCAACATACGGACATTTTAGATAGAAAATGATACAATTTGTTATCGATAAAGAACAACAGGTAATTGCTTTGCCATATTACTTCAAGCTCTGTCCACAGTTGTCTGCCCTTACATCCATATACAACGTATTTTAACGTCTGGAAAACGACACTCTGTGACACTGATTATTTTCCTACTCAGCTTTATATGAAAAGTTTAATAATAAACAATTAAGTTGGCTCAGTATTATATTGCGGTATAATAAAGTTTGTACTTTTGCATATCATTCCGCCGTTAAAACATTCAAAATGCACACCACCATTACATTACACATATGTTTACAGCATAGCGTTTGTGATTTGCACTTAAAATTAAAGTACTAATCTAAATACGTCACCACTATCCCACGGCTTGTAATCAGTGAAGCTACCTCCGTTTGGAGGTATATGCAAAAATGCTCCATCGCCACTTCCGAGGCAGTTCCAGCGCCAAAAATACAGGTAAACAAGCAACCTCCGCGCAGTGATATTGTAGCCAATAATCCCTGCCACCACACAAATCACGTGATGATAGCTGAGGCCATGTGATTACAAAAAATGGCGATACACTAGGTAATGCTTGGTACAGCAAACTCTTGCCGTAACCAACAGGCAATTGACAATAACATCATCGCCTTCGAGAAGATATTGAAAACATTCAACCTGTTTTGACTTGGGTCATAGATTTAAATTCGTATGTAGGTCTATGCTTGGGTGTAACCTCTTTATTAAATTTACGCGCAGCTTCTGTAATGTTCTCAACTGAATACATGTTTGTTTACAAGTAACCAAGTAACCGGTGTTCATCATCGCTAAAAATAGATTTTTTTGAATAAATAAAATATTTTTGTAACCAGATACCGTTTTTCACACTATTTTCCTACATTATGAACAAAGCAAGTCGAAATATTGACCAATATTTAACCAAAAAATTAAACTTAGCTGGATTTCAGCTATACATTTGTGTGGTGGCAGTGATTACTGGAACAGAAAGGGGAAGTAACCACTGCCGGGAGTTTGGTAAACAAGGTGGGTATGCTTTGCTATTTCTGGAGCTATCTCTTCTAAGAAATCGCGTATTTCTCCCGCAGAAACGTACTCCGTCACGTTTATTTATTTTGTCAACAGGCAATATACGGACACCAACTGGTTGATATTTGATGTGTTCATGTCGATAGGCAAACAAAGGTGGAAAAACCTCGGTGGCGACGATAAAATTGAGAAAAAAATGAAGTTCGAACGGGCTAAAAGTCCCTGGCGTCAAATTAGACATCTTTCGAGAACAATTTTGGGTCGTGTGCGAAACTTAACTACACGGAACTGCATTCCTTGGTTTTTCATATCAAAGCAAATAAAGAAAACTACCTCGGAAGTGGCGATGGAGCACTTTTGCATATACCTCCAAACGGAGGTAGCTCCACTGATTACCAGATCCGTGTATCCAAAGTAAGCGGTGTTTCGTTATATTGTTTACCACTCAATCAGCAGAAGCAGTATCAATAGTGGCGTCAGGTCACGGTGGTAATTTCTGCTCGCCATTTTGATATTTTAGCTATGGTCATGTGAACACGTATCAAGTGATCGCATACTATTTTCCAAGACAGAGTCATGTGACCCTGGTAGAGATTGACATTACTTGTCGACATAATATTATAATCGTAATGCTCTCGGGGAAACAACCTTTTATGAAAGACTGGCTATATAATAAACTTTCCTCTCGATATGCAGCTGCTGCTACTGCTGCTGCTGCTGCTATTGCTGCTGCTGAAGATGAGTATAATGATACTATGGGGTTATGATATCGTTCATGATTCTACTCTTGCTGGTGATGATTATACTACAGAAAATTCAATTATGCTGCTGATGATGATGATGACGATGATGATGATGCTAAAGGTCTCACACCTCTATTATCTCCCCTGAGGCAAAAGGAAAACAGAAAGAAAAAACGATCTTCTCAATTTTAGACAATTTTTAATTTGAAAAATAGTGTTTTCTTTGCTTTTTAGCCTGCATCTGCAGTGTAAAAGACAGATGCTACAGAAAATCCCATGTTGATATGAGATTTCATTCAAATTTCAGAAGTGTTTGACCTAAGCACCACATATTCAGCTAGATAGCGTATGCATTTTGTATTTTCCATAGGGGTCACATAAACATAAGCGAGAAAAAACAACAGCCTGGCTAACTTATGCATTTATTGTTTTAAATTACTGGTTTTGGCTATACTGAAGAAGCTCACTATATCCAAAATCATTTTGAGTTCATACGTCAGACGATCCACGACCGAAGGATATATCTTTATTTTTTCTAAACGCTTGCATTATACTATCTTATAACTTATCAAAAAACGTTCAGTTCCTATCTCAAATCTTAGATCGTATATCTGGCGACCGACGCCGAACTTTTCAACACTGCTATCCCTACGTGAGATAGCTGAAGATGGGGGTAAACACAACTTCTTGATTTTTTTATTGGAAATACTCCCATAAATATATCAAGACAAACAGCTTGTGAAGATAAGGTACAACCTATCATTTATATTTCGAGAATACTTTAACGCAAACATTTTACTAATTCACAAGGTGGCCCTAGTTATTTACTAATTCACAAGGTGGCCCTAGTTATTTACTAATTCACAAGGTGGCCCTAGTTATTTACTAATTCACAAGGTGGCCCTGGTTATTTACTAATTCACAAGGTGGCCCTAGTTATTTACTAATTCACAAGGTGGCCCTAGTTATTTACTAATTCACAAGGTGGCCCTAGTTATTAACTAATTCACAAGGTGGCCCTGGTTATTTACTAATTCACAAGGTGGCCCTAGTTATTTACTAATTCACAAGGTGGCCCTGGTTATTTACTAATTCACAAGGTGGCCCTGGTTATTTACTAATTCACAAGGTGGCCCTAGTTATTTACTAATTCACAAGGTGGCCCTAGTTATTTACTAATTCACAAGGTGGCCCTGGTTATTTACTAATTCACAAGGTGGCCCTGGTTATTTACTAATTCACAAGGTGGCCCTAGTTATTTACTAATTCACAAGGTGGCCCTAGTTATTTACTAATTCACAAGGTGGCCCTAGTTATTTACTAATTCACAAGGTGGCCCTAGTTATTTACTGAATTCACAAGGTGGCCCTAGTTATTTACTAATTCACAAGGTGGCCCTAGTTATTTAACGTGTACAGTATTCTTTTGTTTGCTTTATGTCGTTTACCGCCAACATCAGTGCCCGTTTAATATTGCTTGTATTAAACGAGTTAGATAAAATTGATATGACTGGAGGCTGGGCAGAGCCTCATACCCATTTTATCAACAGCTTCGATATCATATCGGTTTAATAATTTCAATTAAAAAGCACGAATGTTAGATTCTATTTATCATATATTTCTCCTTTTACTTTACAGATGCGCCCGCTCTTGAAACTGTCTGATAGTTACGAGATAAACCAGTCGATATATACGACACATTCTCATTGGCTCTGGTATTTTCGCATTATTTGTAGCAGTTATTAATTCTAATAAGCAAAAGAAGAAAAAAGCATTATACCAGCTAGCCGATAAGTCGGAGCATATATATAGAGGATGCTTATTTCTGGACAATGTTTAGGGTTGTATATATGAGGTTTAAACGCCGATCGACGATATACAGTGTTAAGATATGTTGTAGATTACCACCTCCATCTAAATGTAGTCTACGTCAAGTAACTCGTCAATCAGATAGACATTCATGGGGCGCCATTGTAGCATTTCCACACTATTTTTTGATATCACTAATTGAATATTTGATATCAATAAATTAATTGTTGATATCATACGTAATATTTAAATGTTTTAATACATAATCTTTGTCCGGACTAGTTCTCCTGAACCCCTGGCCGAATTTCAATGAATCTTGGCAAGGAAGATCAGTACAAAGCCTAGTTGTGCATATCATCACCGTGTTGTGGTTGAAAGATTTTTGGCGGAGTTATGGCCCTTTAAAGGTTTTAATACACAACTTGGTCACGTCTAGTTCTCCTGATCCCATGGCCGGATTTAAACTAATATTGGTGGAGATGATGAGTAGCCTAGCTGTGCATATCATCGCCATGTTCCAGTTGAATGGATTTTGGCAGAGTTATGACCCTTTAAATATTTTATTACACTAACTTTGTACAGACTAGTTCTCCTGACTGAATCCTCCGTGGTGCCACTGAGTTTCGTCGGTGTGTTCTTTGGGCAAGACACTTTCCCTTAGCCTCGTCCGTCGGATGGGGACGTAAACCGGGCGGTCCCGTGTATCGGTCTATCCTCCGAGCACGTTAAAGAACCATAGGAATTTATTCGATAATAAGAGTAGGTTCTGTGCATTGGTCGGAAAGGTTCCGGTTCCCTCTCTTCTGGGGCGGCTCTAAATAACCTATACTGTGTTGATGAGCCGTTAAACAACATTCAATTCATTTCTGCAAGTCTAAGGGAGGGGGGGGGGACAGCAGTTTTGACAGTGTTATGGCCCCTGATACACATATCTTTAGCTTTAGCCAGTAGAGCGTCCACAGGCCCTCTTGGGCCTCTGTTTTTTGTTATCAACAATTCGAGTTAGTGATATCACAAAATGGTTTAGTGATATCAATAATTCGATTTAATGATATCAATAAATAACTTTGTGATAAAAATCGAACAAGTCATATCATAAACAAAGTATGTATATCATATATTATTTAGTGATACACACTTATCATCATTTCCTAGAACATGTTCCTGAACAACCTGTTTGGAACTACTTCGGGAAGAGAACATAGAGCGAAATATACTTTTGACTCTGACTCAGATAACGCGCGGTCTATTAAATGTATTAAGATTGAATTAGGACAAGGCAGTCATTTTCTTTTGTTGATAATTAGATTAAGCCAACTTACGTGCGTCTATGTCAAAACATGAATCACGGCGAATAAGGCGAAAAAAACCAACAGAGTTCGAATAAAAAAACTACTCTGGTTCAATACAATAAGACTTTCGTATCTTGTTTGATTTATTTTGGCAAATTCCGTCTGATCGTTCTATTCTGTTAAAGGAACACAGGGCAATCTTGACTGACACATGGCAATCTTGATTTTTTAAAACTCAGTGCATCCTGTTAGTTTTCTCCATAACTTGCGTTTGTTCAATCATTAATATTAATTATGAGAATAGTTTGAAGCAAATTGTTTTTGCATATTATTAACTATTGACCCTACTGCACCAATACTATGTTTAAACCTGTGGTAGAATAAGACGAAAAAATGAAAACTCAACTTTTTTTAAATTATATGCAAGCAAGTTTAAAGTCAAAATGATACTGGATAAATAAATGGACATTACGTGGTCATGTCTTATTCCATTAAGCGATGTGAAGTTATAGGATTGTATAATTGTATACGGATATTCGACAATAAAGCACGTTTAAAAATATTTTTTACTGAAAAAATGCGATAGCCTGTTTGAAATTACCTATTAAATGTTTTAATTTTACAATATTCAAACTTTTAAAGCCGAAATTAAGGTTTTATTTCATACCCCAGTCAACCCCGTTTTCGCTTCTTCGGAGAAGGGGTTGGATGGGGTATGAAAGTTAATACTCGGACCACGTAATGGATGCTAATAAACTTCATTGCTTGATAAAGACATTAAGATTGCAATGATTGAGGAGGATCTTTATTTTATTATAATTATATATGTATATTATATTTTAGAAAACAGACTACTGCATTTTTAACATAAGTGAATATTATACTCGAGGACGTTCCTCATTGAAAATAAACACAATTATACTGTAGTTTAATTTTCTTATTTTTGCTCACAACTGATAATTTATATGAACCAATGCAAAGTTGAGTAAACGGGGCAATACTCCTGCTGAGAATATTCACAGTTTACATACAGAGTCACGTCCCTTCATGGACTACATTATATTAGGTTATATAGGTCTATTGGAGTCGAGGTCATCCCCACATAAACCCTACATTCATTTTAATATTTTACAATAAGTCGTAATGACCCAAAATGCTTAAATAACAAATTGTATGTTAGCATATATATTTCAAATGTTCTATGGCGGAAATCAGTGTAATTATACATTTTTTTACAATTTTCAACTAACATAATAATAGTCCAGAATATCACTCAAACATAAACAGTAATTTATGATATTTAATTTAATTTAAAGCATTGGACAGGAAAGTATAAATATAATATTATATGTATATCCATATACATATTCAAAACTACAACAATCTTCTGAGTACTACATTATTTCTCAATTCAAAGACTTTATAAGCATACATTGCTAACATTTTAATATCACGATTATCGTCTGTTGACACCATTCTGTGGTTTTGTGCATATTACTGTGATTCAGAAAATACGATTTAAAATGATAGTTTCTAATGTCTTGATATAGCGTGCATTCGAATAAGAAATGGAATTCATCTTCAAGTAAATCACAGGTATTACATTTTCTATTCTCTCTTATAGTTTTAATTGGTTTAGTCCAGCGCCCTGCTTCAATTTCGAGACGACGGGGTGAGACTCTTCATTTTGTTAAAGCTGTTCTAAATTTTCGTAATTTACAATATTTAAATAAGACTGAAATTTAAAATCTAAAAAGGTTCGATAAAAAATTGCTCTGCTCGAGGTATGTAGTATGTTCATTCCAATTTTGCATAACAGTATCATTTAAAGAAAACAGTTTGTCCTGTGCATACCATACATCATTAAAGCCAAGTTGGAACAATGCATTTCTTATAAGTGCAGCCCAATTTGTTTTACGAGGAAAAACATTTAAATCATTTAACATCATGTTATAAACAATAAAATTATATTTTCTGTCATTTGACTGTAAACATTTTAACCAATATTTGATAGCAATACATTTTTTTTTTGGATAGCATCCTCAGAGAGAGATGACATGAACCACTGGACCATGTAGAGCTATTCACATTTTTTGGTGTTCTTGTTGATGCAATATACTTGAAGATGCATTATTAATGCAATATTTGCAGAATGAGCCGTTCAGTGCAAAAACAATTCAACAAAATAGGTCGTTAGTTATTATATGCATCTGTATAACATACGTCCTTGCCGTTGATGTTGTATATCATATATAACGGTAACGTATACCATACGTCCGTGCCGTTGATGTCGTATATCATATATAACGGTAACGTATACCATACGTCCGTGCCGTTGATGTTGTATATCATATATAACGGTAACGTATAACATACGTTCGTGCTGTTCTATACAACTGTAGTGTATAAACGACATCTTTGTCTTTCATGTTGTATATTATATAAAACGGTTGCAGTGTATAACATGCGTCCTTGCCGTTGATGTTGTATATTATATACAACTGCAGTGTATAACGTACGTCTTTGTCGTTGATGTTGTATATTATATACAACTGCAGTGTATAACGTACGTCCTTGCCGTTGATGATTGTATATTATATACAACTGCAGTGTATAACGTACGTCCTTGCCGTTGATGATTGTATATTATATACAACTGCAGTATATAACGTACGTCCTTGCCGTTGATGTTTGTATAGTATATACAACTGTAGTGTATAACGTACGTTCTTGTCGTTGATGTTGTATATTATATACAACTGCAGTGTATAACGTACGTCCTTGCCGTTGATGTTTGTATAGTATATACAACTGCAGTGTATAACGTACGTCCTTGTCGTTGATGTTGTATATTATATAGAACTGTAGTGTATAACGTACGTCTTTGTCGTTGATGTTGTATATTATATACAACTGCAGTGTATAACGTACGTCCTTGTCGTTGATGTTGTATAGTATATACAAATGTAGTGTATAACGTACGTCCTTGCCGTTGATGATTGTATATTATAGACAACTGCAGTGTATAACGTACGTCCTTGCCATTGATGTTTGTATAGTATATACAACTGCAGTGTATAACGTACGTCCTTGCCGTTGATGTTTGTATAGTATATACAACTGCAGTGTATAACGTACGTCCTTGTCGTTGATGTTGTATATTATATAGAACTGTATTGTATAACGTACGTCTTTGTCGTTGATGTTGTATATTATATACAACTGCAGTGTATAACGTACGTCCTTGCCGTTGATGTTTGTATAGTATATACAACTGCAGTGTATAACGTACGTCCTTGTCGTTGATGTTGTATATTATATACAAATGTAGTGTATAACGTACGTTCTTGTCGTTGATATTGTGTATTCTATACAACGTTCGTATATAACGTACGTCCTTGTCGTCGATGTTGTATATTATATACAACTGCAGTGTATAACGTACGTCCTTGTCGTTGATGTTCTATATTATATAGAACTGTAGTGTATAACGTACGTTCTTGTCGTTAATGTTGTGTATTCTATACAACGTTCGTGTATAACGTACGTCCTTGTCGTTGATGTTGTATATTATATACAACTGCAGTGTATAACGTACGTCCTTGTCGTTGATGTTGTATATTATATAGAACTGTAGTGTATAACGTACGTCCTTGTCGTTGATGTTGTATATTATATAGAACTGTAGTGTATAACGTACGTCCTTGTCGTTGATGTTGTATATTATATACAACTGTAGTGTATAATATACGTTCTTGTCGTTGATGTTGTATATTATATACAACTGCAGTGTATAACGTACGTCCTTGTCGTTGATGTTGTATATTATATAGAACTGCAGTGTATAACGTACGTCCTTGTCGTTGATGTTGTATATTATATACAAATGTAGTGTATAACGTACGTCCTTGTCGTTGATGTTGTATATTATATATAACTGTAGTGTATAACGTACGTCCTTGTCGTTGATGTTGTATATTATATACAACTGCAGTGTATAACGTACGTCCTTGTCGTTGATGTTGTATATTATATACAACTGCAGTGTATAACGTACGTCCTTGTCGTTGATGTTGTATATTATATACAAATGTAGTGTATAACGTACGTCCTTGTCGTTGATGTTGTATATTATATACAACTGTAGTGTATAGCGTACGTCCTTGTCGTTGATGTTGTATATTATATACAAATGTAGTGTATAACGTACGTCCTTGTCGTTGATGTTGTATATTATATACATCTGTAGTGTATAACGTACGTCTTTGTCGTTGATGTTGTATATTCTATACAACGTTCGTGTATAACGTACGTCCTTGTCGTTGATGTTGTATATTATATACAACTGCAGTGTATAACGGACGTCCTTGCCGTTGATGTTGTATATTATATACAACTGCAGTGTATAACGTACGTCCTTGTCGTTGATGTTGTATATTATATACAACTGTAGCGTATAACATATGTCCTTGTCGTTGATGTTGTATATTATATACAACTGTAGTGTATAACGTACGTCCTTGTCGTTGATGTTGTATATTATATACAATTCTAACACGACCTCCGCAGTATTTCATATACACAAAGAAGAGAGACAGCAGTATGTTATTCTACGATAAAATACAGCGCAAGCTATATGACGTAAACAATGACTTAATTGTTTGTCACGTGACTACTGGTGTATTGAAACGCAGAACTTTGCATACGGGGGCGCCCAATTGAACAGCCTGTAAACATAGCAGCCTGTTTACCTTGACCTCCGAGATAATATATAGTGCCCCAACAATAGCGTAAACAAGGGGGTAACTGTTGTGTTAGAATCGAATTAATAAATACCTACCTGTATTTTATCGGTGAATAAAACACAGTTAGTCGTTCGGATGCGAGTAATTAAATCACACGTGCTAACGCACTCGTGATTTAATTACTACGCATCCGAACTCCTAACTGTGTTTTATTCACCGATAAAACACAGGTATATATTTATTATTTCTTAACTGTAGTGTATAACGTACGTCCTTGACGTTGAAGTTGTATATTATATACAACTGTAGGGTATAACGTACGTCCTTGTCGTTGAAGTTGTATATTACATACAACTGTAGGGTATAACGTACGTCCTTGTCGTTGATGTTGTATATTAAATACAACTGCAGTGTATAACGTACGTCCTTTTCGTTGATGTTGTATATTATATACAAATCGAGTGTATAACATACGTCCTTGCCGTTGATGATGTATATTATATACAACGGTAGTGTATAACGTACGTCCTTGTCGTTGAAGATGCATATTATATACATTGTAGCTTATAACGTACGTTCATGTCGTTGATTTTGTATATTATATACAACTGTAGTGTATAATGTACGTTCTTCTCGTGGATGTTGTATATTATATACAACTGTAGTGTATAACATACGTCCTTGCGGTTGATGTTGTATATTATATAACAACGTTCATGTATAACGGTGTCCTTGTCGTTGATTTTGTGTACTATATACAACTATAGTGTATAACGTACATCTTTGTCATTGATGTCGTATACTATATACAACTGTAGAATATAACGTACATCTTTGTCGTTGAAGTTGTTTACTATATGCAGCTGTAGAGTATAACGTACGTTCTTGTCGTTGATATTGTATACTGTATATAACTGTAGAGAATAACGTACATCTTTGTCGTTGATATTGTTTACTCTATACAACTGTAGAGTATAACGTACGTTCTTGTCGTTTATGTTGTTTACTCTATACAACTGTAGAATATAACGTACGTTCTTTTGATTTTGTATACTATATACAACTGTAGAGTATAACGTACATCTTTTGGTTTTGTATAATATATACAACTGTGGAGTATAACGTACGTCTTTGTCGCTGATGTTGTATATTATAAACAACTGTAGAGTATAACATACGTTCTTGCTGTTGATGTTGTATATTATATACAACTGTAGTGTATAACGTACGTTCTTGTCGTTGATGTTGTATATTATATACAACTGTAGAGTATAACGTACGTTCTTCTCGTTGTTGTTGTATATTATATACAACTGCAGTGTATAACGTACGTTCTGGCCGTTGATGTTGTATATTATATACAACTGTAGAGTATAACGTACGTTCTTATCGTTGATGTTGTATATTATATACAACTCTAGTGTATAACGTACGTCCTTGCCGTTGATATTGTATATTATATACAACTATAGAGTATAACGTACGTCCTTGTCGTTGATGTTGTATATTATATACAACTGCAGTGTATAACGTACGTCCTTGCCATTGATGTTGTATATTATATACAAATGTAGTGTATAACGTACGTCCTTGCCGTTGATGTTGTATATTATATACAACTGTTGAGTATAACGTACGTTTTTTTTGTTGAAGATATATATTATATACAACTGTAGCTTACGACGTATGTCCTTGTCGTTGATGCAGTATATTATATAAAACTGCAGTGTATAACTTGCCGTTGATTTGTAGTGTATAAAAAAAGTCCTTGTCGTTGATATTGTATATTATATACAACGTTCGTGTATAACATACGTTCTTGCCGTTGATGTTGTATATTATATACAACTATAGAGTATAACGTACGTCCTTGTCGTTGATGTTGTATATTCTATACAGCTGCAGTGTATAATGTACATCCATGCCGTTGATGTTGTATATTATATACAACTGTAGCTTATAACGTTCGCCCTTGTCGTTGATGTAGTATATTATATACATCTGCAATGTATAACTTGTCGTTGATGTGTAGTGCATAACGTACGTTCATGTCGTTGATGTTGTGTATTATATACAACTATAGTGTATAACGTACGTTCTTCTCGTTGATGTGGTATATTATATACAACTGTAGTGTATAACGTCGTCCTTGTCGTTGATGGGGTATATTATATACAAATATGGTGTATAACATACATGTTGTATATTATATAACAACGTTCATGTAAACGTACGTCCTTGTCGTTGATGTTGTATACTATATACAAATATAGTGTATAACGTACATCTTTGTCATTGATGTTGTTAACCCTATACAACTGTAGAATATAACGTACATCTTTGTCGTTGAAGTTGTTTACTATATGCATCTGTAGAGTAAAACGTACGTTCTTGTTGTTGTTGTTGTATACTATATACAACTGTAGACTATAACGTACATCTTTGTCTTTGATGTTGTTTACTCTATACAACTGTAGAGTATAACGTACGTTCTCGTCGTTGATGATGTTTACTGTATACAACTGTAGAGTATAACGAAAGTTCTTGTCGTTGATGTTGTATACTATATACAACTGTAGAGTATAACGTACATCTTTTGATTTTGTATACTATATACAACTGTAGAGTATAACGTACGTCTTTGTCGTTGATGTTGTATACTATATACAATTGTAGTGTATAACGTACGTTCTTGCTGTTGATGTTGTATATTATATAGAACTGTAGACTATAACGTACGTTCTTGTCGTTGATGTTGTATATTATATACAAGTGTAGTGTATAAAATACTTCCTTGACGTTGATGTTGTATATTATATACAACGTTCGTGTATAACGTACGTCCTTGTCGTTGATGTTGTATACTATATACAACTGTAGACTATAACGTACGTTCTTGTCGTTGATGTTGTATATTATATACAACTTTAGTGTATAACGTACGTTCTTGTCGTTGATGTTGTATATTATATACAACTATAGAGTATAACGTACGTCCTTGTCGTTGATGTTGTATATTATATGCAACTGCAGTGTATAACGTACATCATTGCCGTTGATGTTGTATATTATATACACATGTGGTGTATAACGTACGTCCTTGCCGTTGATAATATATATTATATACAACTGTTGAATATAACGTACGTCTTTGTTGTTGAAGATGTATATTATATACAACTGTAGCTTATGACGTATGTCCTTGTCGTTGATGCAGTATATTATATAAAACTGCAGTGTATAACTTGCCGTTGATGTGTAGTGTATAACATAAGTTATTGTCGTTGATGTTGTATATTATATACAACGTTCGTTTATAACGTACGTCTTTGTCGTTGATTTTGTATATTATATACAACTGTAGTCTATAACGTACGTCCTAGTCGTTGATGTTGTATATTATATACAAGTGTAGTGTATAAAATACTTCCTTGACGTTGATGTTGTATATTATATACAACGTTCGTGTATAACGTACGTCCTTGTCCTTGATGTTGTATATTATATAAAACTGCGTGTATAAAGTACGTTCATGCCGTTGATGTTGTATATTATATACAACTGTAGAGTATAAAGTACGTCCTTGTCGTTGATGTTGTATATTATATAGAACTATAGTGTATAACGTACATCTTTGTCGTTGATGTTGTTTACCCTATACAACTGTAGAGTATAACGTACGTTCTTGTCGTTGATGATGTTTATTCTATACAACTGTAGAGTATAAAAAAGTTCTTGTCGTTGATGTTGTATACTATAAACAACTGTAGAGTATAACGTATATCTTTTGATCGTGTATACTATATACAACTGTAGAGTATAACGTACGTCTTTGTCGTTGATGTTGTATATTATATACAACTGTAGAGTATAACGTACGTTCTTGCTGTTGATGTTGTATATTATATACAACGTACGTTCTTGTCGTTTATGTTGTATATTATTTACAACTGTAGAGTATAACGTACGTTCTTGTCGTTGATGTTGTACATTATATACAACTGTAGAGTATAACGTACGTTCTTGTCGTTGATGTTGTATATTATATACAACTGTAGTGTATAACGTACGTTCTTGTCGTTGATGTTGTACATTATATACAACTGTAGAGTATATCGTACGTTCTTGTCGTTGATGTTGTACATTATATACAACTGTAGTGTATAACGTACGTACGTTCTTGTCGTTGATGTTGTATATTATTTACAACTGTAGAGTATAACGTACGTTCTTGTCGTTGATGTTGTATATTATTTACAACTGTAGTGTATAACGTACGTTCTTGCTGATGTTGTATATTATATACAAGTGTAGTGTATAAAATACTTCCTTGACGTTGATGTTGTATATTATATACAACGTTCGTGTATAACGTACGTCCTTGTCGTTGATGTTGTATACTATATACAACTGTAGACTATAACGTACGTTCTTGTCGTTGATGTTGTATATTATATACAACTATAGAGTATAACGTACGTCCTTGTCGTTGATGTTGTATATTATATGCAACTGCAGTGTATAACGTACATCATTGCCGTTGATGTTGTATATTATATACACATGTGGTGTATAACGTACGTCCTTGCCGTTGATAATATATATTATATACAACTGTTGAATATAACGTACGTCTTTGTTGTTGAAGATGTATATTATATACAACTGTAGCTTATGACGTATGTCCTTGTCGTTGATGCAGTATATTATATAAAACTGCAGTGTATAACTTGCCGTTGATGTGTAGTGTAAAACATAAGTTATTGTCGTTGATGTTGTATATTATATACAACGTTCGTTTATAACGTACGTCTTTGTCGTTGATTTTGTATATTATATACAACTGTAGTCTATAACGTACGTCCTAGTCGTTGATGTTGTATATTATATACAAGTGTAGTGTATAAAATACTTCCTTGACGTTGATGTTGTATATTATATACAACGTTCGTGTATAACGTACGTCCTTGTCCTTGATGTTGTATATTATATAAAACTGCGTGTATAAAGTACGTTCATGCCGTTGATGTTGTATATTATATACAACTGTAGAGTATAAAGTACGTCCTTGTCGTTGATGTTGTATATTATATAGAACTATAGTGTATAACGTACATCTTTGTCGTTGATGTTGTTTACCCTATACAACTGTAGAGTATAACGTACGTTCTTGTCGTTGATGATGTTTACTCTATACAACTGTAGAGTATAAAAAAGTTCTTGTCGTTGATGTTGTATACTATAAACAACTGTAGAGTATAACGTATATCTTTTGATTGTGTATACTATATACAACTGTAGAGTATAACGTACGTCTTTGTCGTTGGTGTTGTATATTATATACAACTGTAGAGTATAACGTACGTTCTTGCTGTTGATGTTGTATATTATATACAACGTACGTTCTTGTCGTTTATGTTGTATATTATTTACAACTGTAGAGTATAACGTACGTTCTTGTCGTTGATGTTGTACATTATATACAACTGTAGAGTATAACGTACGTTCTTGTCGTTGATGTTGTATATTATATACAACTGTAGTGTATAACGTACGTTCTTGTCGTTGATGTTGTACATTATATACAACTGTAGAGTATATCGTACGTTCTTGTCGTTGATGTTGTACATTATATACAACTGTAGTGTATAACGTACGTACGTTCTTGTCGTTGATGTTGTATATTATTTACAACTGTAGAGTATAACGTACGTTCTTGTCGTTGATGTTGTATATTATATACAACTGTAGTGTATAACGTACGTTCTTGCTGATGTTGTATATTATATACAACTGTAGTGTATAACGTACGTCCTTGCCGTTGATGTTGTATATTATATACAACTGTAGTGTATAACGTACGTTCTTGTCGTTGATGTTGTATATTATATACAACTGTAGAGTATAACGTACGTTCTTGTCGTTGATGTTGTATATTATATACATCTGTAGTGTATAACGTACGTTCTTGTCGTTGATGTTGTATATTATATACAACTGTAGTGTATAACGTACGTTCTTGTCGTTGATGTTGTATATTATTTACAACTGTAGAGTATAACGTACGTTCTTGTCGTTGATGTTGTATATTATTTACAACTGTAGAGTATAACGTACGTTCTTGTAGTTGATGTTGTATATTATTTACAACTGTAGTGTATAACGTACGTTCTTGTCGTTGATGTTGTATATTATTTACAACTGTAGAGTATAACGTACGTTCTTGTCGTTGATGTTGTATATTATATACAACTGCAGTGTATAACGTACGTCCTTTTCGTTGATGTTGTACATTATATACAACTGTAGTGTATAACGTACGTTCTTGTCGTTGATGTTGTATATTATATACAACTGCAGTGTATAACATACGTCCTTGTCGTTGATGTTGTACATTATATACAACTGTAGTGTATAACGTACGTTCTTGCCGTTGATGATGTATACTATATACATATGCAGAGTTTAACGTAAGTTGTGGCGTGGCGCAGTCGGTGCGCGGCGGATTCGTAACCGGAGGCCCCGGGTTCAATCCTCCGTGGTGCCACTGAGTTCCGTCGGTGTGTTCTTGGGCAAGACACTTTCCCTTAGCCTCGTCCGTCGGATGGGGACGTAAACCGGGCGGTCCCGTGTATCGGTCTATCCTCCGAGCACGTTAAAGAACCATAGGAATCTATTCGATAATAAGAGTAGGGCAGGTTCCCGGATTCCTATGTATCCTTCCCCTCTCTCTGGGACGGCTCTAAATAACCTATACTGTGTTGATGAGCCGTTAAACAACATTCAATTATTGTCGTTGATGTTGTATATTATATACAACTGTAATGTATAATATACGTTCTTGCCTTTGATGTTGTATACTATATACAACTGTAGATTATATAACGTACGTTCTTGTCGTTGATGTTGTATACTATATACAACTATAGTGTATAACATACATCTTTGTCTTTGATGTGGTTTATTGAATACAATTGTAGAGTATATACGTTCTTGTCGTTGATTTTGTATACTATTTACAACTGTAGAGTATAACGTACGTCCTTGTCGTTGATGTGTATACTATATACAACTATAGTGTATAACGTACATTTTTGTCATTGATATTGTATACTATATACAACTGTATAGTATAACGTACATCTTTTTATCACATAACGTCCCTTGTTAGCAGTGTCGAACACCCATTTAATATTCTATTGTATGACACACGTGTAATACAACCTGGAACGATTTTGATTGGTTGAGTTAAACCTATAACATACTCAAGTTTATTAACTAAAACTATTTTATCTATTACAAATTTACCCAGATCTGAGTCATAAACTTATTAATTGTGACAGCTTATAAAAATAATACACGTTATACAAAACATTATTGTTGGTTTGTTAAAAAGTTGGCGTAAACTGCACTTTTGTAAAGAGGTAATTCACGAACTCTTTTATACGCAACGTTATGTGTGAGACGCGACGTTACGACGTCACATATTTTGACGTTTTGGCGCTAAAGTGTGTCTGACGTCGTGGCGGTTCTATGTCCATCTGAATTAATTTTTACTAATTTGATTGCAATGTTATGTGATAAAAAGGATCTTAAACTCGTTCCCATTCCATATAAGATTTATGAAACTCGTTATGAATTATTTTTAATTTTAACTCGCCTTTTTTTCCTCTATGTCGTTGATGTTGTATTATATAGGTTATTGAATTTGTATGGCTAAATATATAAACGATTGATTGTGTGAATGTACCCATTGTATGGCATTTTCCCCATTGTATATTTGATGATCATCTTCTTCATGTAGATCTATTTGATAACTCCTGTAGGATGGTGTTCCCTAATATCGCGGTTCTTACTGTTTGCGGTTTAAATAAATGATATTACAACATTTATCTAAATTTATTTCTGTCCTGGTTACGTTCACAAACATCTCATTTGTGTTTGTACATAGTATTAAAACATTAGATGGAATCAATATTGAAATAATTTTTCCGACATCAACAGCTATGTTTTTACTGTTGTCAGGGGAGAGTACTCTAATATCGCGGTAAATAGTGGAGGCCCTGACTAGAGTTTATTGACTGCAAAAAAATTAAATAAAATAAAAAGGATAAATCTACAAATAAAACTACAACTATATGCTGAAATTCAACATTTTCTTTTAATAATCACGCAAGTTACATCAATTCATCACTCAACACTCTTGTTTTCTTTACTTTTAGCAGTTAGACCTTTGTAAGGCAGTGTGGATATCTGAAAACAGAGTCACGCCTCAAAACTGTAACATTACAGCAGACTTAAGGTGTGTCCAATGTGGACAGAAGTCACATTTTCCCAAGAAACAAAACAAAAAAGGTTCCAATTCAATATCACAAGCTGTAGCTTGTGCATTAGGTAGTAAAGCTAACGGTTGTAAAGCTAAAGGAAACTTTCAAGACAGTGTCTTACTAGATTCTGCTCTCTCAGCAATATGCTAACCAAAATTATTATGAACTATGCCTTATACTTGTGTTATTAATTTTTGAAAATCTGCCATTTTGCCTGTTTACGGAATCAATGCCCCGAAAAGTTTAAAACTCCAAATCATGGATCTTTTGATGATCAGTTCTGAGCATTTTACACCAAAGTGTATTGAAAAAACATCTGTGCATTTTTTATTTCATTTTAACTGTATTTTTTTCATTTAAAAAACTCGCATCCTTCAGGCAGTAATGGATCTCTTTTCTTGATAGGTGCTACACTAAACTGGTAATTACTCAAGGAAATATGTGCCGAATCTTTTCGCTAATGTATAGTTGTATGCTTATATGATCAATCTTCAAACATGGATAGTTTCATAAAAAACAAATATGTACGAGCTGAATAAATTAAATGTAAACATAAACTGATCCGCTACTACCGATGATCCGCTACTACCCAAAGCACTGCGCCAAGTGACATATAGATGAATTATGAATACGGCACTGCCTCATAGCGAGCTCAACCCGGGGGCGGCTCTAAATAACCTATATACTGTGCTGATGAGCCGTTAAACAACATTCAATTAAAATTGTTTTTTTCTGAGCTGCTTACAAGGATGTTCACATGTAGAAATTGTTAGCCTCAGGGTAGGGTTCGAACGCCGCATAAAGAAATAAACGTTCTACCTTGTCACATAAAAGCAGTAGCTCAATGTCAAAGCAGTGGTAAACTGCATTTATAAAGCTGGTAATTTTAATTAATGTATGTGTAACCGGGTGCAGGTAAATGGTGAATAATCGATTCCTTACCGTGTGTCCTCGATAGCTCAGTGGTTAGAGCCCTGGTACGGTAAACCAGAGACAGTCCCGGTTGAGGAACGATTATTCACCATTTATCGTACCCGGTTATCACGATGAAAGCAGTGAGCTCTTGGCTCAACTTTATAGTGCTGCCACACTGGAATACGATACTGTAGACACACGACATTATGTCTAACCCACTGACACCATGCCAAGCAGTCACAGAACTACCCTTTATTTGCTGAGCATCTAGCAAGGGAGCTACACGTACCGTTTTTATGAAGTCTTTGGTATCAATCGGCCGAAGATTGAACCTACGACCACTTGCCATTTGTAAGGCCGACGCTCTACCACTTTGGCACTGTGGTCTTAATTTTGATTAAATGCAAGCTATTGGCGGATTAGTGTTAGTACCATGTTCTTAAATAACTTCAGAACATGGTATTTGGTTTGCAGATGCCATTGGAGAAATTCTACAAACAGAAGGAATGGCTGTTTTATGGTCTTTTTTCCAGACAACTCTGGCATCCGTGGCCAGTTGGTTAGTCTCAGACTTGAATTCACTTAACCCTCACCACTGTAGGTCAAGGTCACAGTTGGAGGTTAAAGGTCAGAAATAGGCTTGTCCGGGCTGTAACTTTGTCATGCATCGTAGGATTTTGAAATAACTTGGCACAAATGTTCACCATAATGAGACGGCGTGTCGCGCGCAATACCCAGGTCCGTAGCTCAAAGGTCAAGGTCACCATACCTTCAGAACACAGGAACACATATTTTGCAGCTAAACATGGTAAGGTATTCAACATTCCTTGCATGAGCATTCACATGGCTACATTCACCCTTTCATATGGGTACATTCAAAGATAACTGTTTCTTCAATAACTTCAGAATTAACAAACTGGCTAATAACAACCTTATTTCTTTGACATTTTTGCAATTATTGTGTTGACGAAACACAGTAACCTTTAACAGCAGTTTGACATTTGTGCAATTATTGTGTTGACAAAACAGTAACCTTCGACAACTGTGCAGCTTTTGAATTGATAATTTTGCACAAGACCCAGTAGGGGACTATGGCCGTCCCTCGGACTGCTTCTTGTTTTAAGATGTACCATCCTGTATATGCATCCATCACCAAAGTTTGTACTATAAAAATAAAGTATGAGCAGAGAAATTAACCATTTTGCCTTTCTTCAAGATGTACCATCCTGTATATGCATCCGTCACCAAAGTTTCCTGTTGAGAAACTGAGGTAAATGCCACTGTTTCATGTGAAGCGGACGCTCTACCAATATCGCCATAAAAAGGTAGCTCTGCGGCGAGACAGTAGTAACGCGCTTATAAACCTATCTATTTACATAACCCCAACTGAGTCCTATTACATACATCCAAACTTTTTATTTTTGATATTTGAAACCTTCAAATTTCACACAACACATATGGACAACAACATATACAATTATCAAGCCATCTGGGAATAAACTCATACAATGCCTACCCGGATTCTCCACCAATGTAATCGGACCGGAAAAATTACACAAATATTTAGCCACTCAGCGAGTTTGAACTCGGGACCCCTTGCATGTGAAGCCTACGCTCCACCGATATCGCCATAAAAGCTAGCTCTGCAGCTAGTCTGGATTACCTGCCCCTTTCATTATATTATCGGGTCAGGCATACGCTGAAAATGGCGACATACACTGTAAGTATAACTCAATGGGGGAAAATGTAGTTGATGGACCATTTCAGAGATATTTCGAATTTAAGCTTTTAAATATGTGAAAGAACAGGTCCTCGATTTTATGATTAACAGAGAGTGTTCGAAACGCAGAATTTCGGAAATACAGTAAATTCGGATAAAATGACTTTATTATAGAGAATCCAATGAATACGGGGTCTGTAAGATATAACCGAAATTATATATATGATATACCTGCATATAATTTCGGATAATATGCTAAGAAGATGAAATAAAAGTGTTTTTGTATGTATGTAATAAAGTGATAATAAAAAGAATGCAATTTAAAAATATTCCTATGTATTGTAAATGTGTTAACTTTTGTCATAATGTGTTTACCTTCAAATCTTGTCCAAACCTGGCAACAATGAGTTGGATGGAATCCAATGACACCCCTGCTTCAAGCAGATAATACTTCATATCTGTCATTGTGTGTGACACTCTTTTTTGAATGAATTATTTGATATTCACAAACCACACAAGACAGGTATCAAGGGGGACCAGGAACATGGACCTTCTGTCAAGTAGTTTCAGAGGAGTAGTCACTACAAGTTTTTACTATGTAAATCTATGTAAACAAAATAATGTTCAACCAACATCGTGTCATGCTGATCATTTTAGAAAAAGTCCCTTATCAATATCACTTATATTTTTCAAGATGTAGTTGCAACAAATTTGTTTTTTAAAAATCTATTTTTAGCCATGGTGGCCATCTTGAATTTCCGTCAGACCTGAAATTTTGCTAGGATCAACTAGACATCAAGAGCAACATTGCTGTTAAGTTTCATGAATATCCTTCAAGCAGTCTCGGAGTAGTTGCCACAAGTTTTTCATATATAACTATGTAATCAAAGATGGCCGATGGTGGCCATGTTTGACATCCAAATCAAAATTAACTTTGGTTAGGACCAACTACGTGTCATGGTATTGATTTTGATAAGGTTCCAAATCAATATCGCTTATGTTTTTCTGAGATGTAGTCACCACAAAATCGCATTTTTAAAATCTATCTTTAGCCGTTGCGGCCATCTTGAATTTCCGTCCGACCTGAATTTTTGCCCGACCTGCGAAGTTTCATGGAAATCCGTCAAGTAGTTTCAGAGTAGTAGTCGCAACAAGTTTTTCCTGTATAATTATATGTAAACGAAGATGGCCACTGGCAGCCATGTTTGACATGGAATGGAAATGAATCTTGGTTAGGACCAAGAACATGTCGCACAAGTTATTTTGGTGAAGGTTCCAATTCAATATCACTTGCAGTTTTTGAGAAGTAGTCGCCACAAAGTCGCATTTTTAAAATCTATTTTTAGCAGTGGCAGCCATCTTGAATTTCCTACCGACCTGAATTTTGATAGGATCAACTAGACATCAAGAGCAACATTCATGCGAAGTTTCATGGAAATCCGTCAAGTAGTTTAAGAGGAGTAGTCGCAACAAGTTTTTCCTTTATACTTATATGTAACCGAAGATGGCCACTGGCAGCCATGTTTGACATGGAATCGAAATGAATCTTGGTTAGGACCAAGAACATGTTGCACAAGTTATTTTGGTAAAGGTTCCAATTCAATATCACTTGCAGTTTTTGAGAAGTAGTCGCCACAAAGTCGCTTTTTTAAAATCTATTTTTAGCAGTGGCAGCCATCTTGAATTTCCTACCGACCTGAATTTTTGCTAGGATCAACTAGACATCAAGAGCAACCTTCTTGCGAAGTTTCATCTACTTTGCACCAAATATCAGCATTTTTTTATCTTCGGTCACTTTCAAATTGTTTTTCCTTGGAGACAATGGCGAATAACAGGGAAGGCCCTGTTAATTTCATTTCAACTTTGTTTGTATGTTGCTTATATTGAACAGATTCAATCATATTTAGGTTGAAATACTGACCGTCGGAATCATCAAATACAACACGACATTGAATCTGAAAATTGTAAGTCTTAAAGACATTACTAGGTGGTAAGGACTGTATCGGCTCATTACCGACTGGAATTGGAAAGTCTCTCGTCTATGAACTATTGCCTTTCACAGACACTGGATGTTTAGTAATAGTAATTGTCCCATTGAATGCTATCATACAGCAACAGTTAAATAATTTAGGAGACATCGCCATGTGCCTTACAGCAAAGAGTGAATTACAGAAATTGAAAAATGAAATATCTTTTATATTTAGTCATCCGGAAGTCATTCTCATCTGAAACTTTCAGACAAAAAAAGAATCTAGTCATTGATGAAGCACACTGTGTTTTTGAGTGGGGTATAGAGTTCAGACCTCATTTCAAACAATCATCTGAGTTAAAGACTGTCATTAAATGCCATGTGCTAGCCTTGTCTGCAACTGTAACTGAATCGGGACAAAGACAAATAATACAAAACCTTCTTATGAAAAATAGTGCAAGCATATGTGCCAGTCCAGCAAAGAAAAATACGGACAAGCGGAGGCGATTTTAATATACCCTGTTTTTTTCTTCAAAAACATGGGTATACTAAACATTAAATAGTAGAACTATCGCGAAAGAAATTATGGCAAATGTAGTTGGAAGAGTTTATGGATGTGGCAACTTCTTGAAAATCATGACATCTGTAGAGACTGATGCATGTCGACCGATCATTGGCATCTCCTTCCACCTGTGTTTTGATTCTCCTGCTTCATCACAATATGTAACATGTTTAATATAAAAAATATTTTTATCTGATTTCCTCTGAGGTTGCTGTCCAAATATAACAATATGATGTATCAATGGGACGTAAAACCTCATTTAATTTATTCGTAATTGCAATGAACACATGAAATGATAACGCTATAATAATGTGAATGATTTTAGCAAATGTTTGTAAGTACTGTTTTGTATGTACAGCTCAGTAAATCTGCCAGGCCTCTGCCAGGACTCGAACCTGGATCTCTTTTCTTGAAAGAAAAGCATGCTTCCTTACACTACAGAGATGCATCCCAACAGAACAAACTGAGTGTACAAAAACTAGCCAAAATTGCAAGTAACTTAAAGAAACTAATATAACCCGCCAAATAATTGCAAAATTACACTACAAAGCTGTTTATTTTAATATAAAAATTAATAGTATAGTTAAATGCATCAATCCTGGTGTGGATTGCTCTCTATATGTTGACGACTTTGTTGTATGTTATGGTGCAAAAAACATGAACACTATTGAGAGACAACTTCAACAATGTCTCAATAAACTTCAGACCTGGTCTGATGAAAATGGTTTTAAATTTTCTAAATCTAAAACTAATTGTATGCATTTTTGTCAACTACGTAAACATCATGAAGACCCTCATCTAACACTGGATGGCTCACCAATACCAGTAGTGGATGAGACAAAATTCCTTAGTCTTATTTTCGACCGTAAATTAACGTTTATACCACACCTTAAATACTTGAAGGCCAAGTGCCTTAAAGCTCTTAATTTACTTAAAGTTGTTACAAACACTAACTGGGGAGCGGATCGTAAAGTCCTCCTGCGACTTTACAGATCTCTTATCAGATCCAAGCTGAACTACGGCTCGATAGTATATGGATCGACTCGCAAGTCGTACTTGCAGATGCTCGATCCTATACATAATCAAGGATTACGACTCGCCTTAGGTGCCTTTCGTACATCACCAGCCGAAAGTCTATATGTTGAAGCTAATGAACCATCACTGTTTCATAGACGGGACAAATTAGCCCTTCAATACGCCATTAAATTAAAGTCTAACCCTTCAAACCCAACTTTCGATAATGTTTTTAATCCAAGTTATGAACCTCTTTTTGATCGAAAACCGAAGGCCATTCGATCATTTGGTCTTCGTATTAAACCAAAATTAAGAGACACTGAAATCGACCTAAATTTAATTGCCAAATACAAAGTACCACAAATTCCACCGTGGACTTTGGAAACACCAACAATTATTTTTGATCTTTATAATAGTAACAAATCCAGTACAGACCCTACGGTCTTTCAAAGCAAATTTAATGAAATTAAATCGAAATACAGTAACTTTCAACATATATACGCAGATGGTTCTAAAGATGGAGATAAGGTAGCTGCAGCAGCTGTTATTCACAAACACAGCATAAAGAGCCGCATGCCTGACAAGGCCTCTATCTTTTCAGCTGAACTTAAGGCAATTGAACTTGCCTTAAATTATATTCAGGAATCTGATGATGACCATTTTGTAATATTTTCTGATTCCCTTTCATCTCTTCAAGCACTGGGTAATATGAAACATGATGACCCAGTTGTGCTTCAACTTTTAGAAAAGTACAATTCCCTTATAATTGATAATGTTATTATTTTCTGCTGGCTTCAAAGCCATATAGGAATACGTGGTAATGATAGAGCTGATAGTGCTGCTAAGGCAGCATTAGATTAACATATATCTAATACCAAATTACCTTATACTGATTTTAACAGTTGTATTAACACATATATTCGTAACTCTTGGCAAACCGCTTGGGATTTGTCAGTTAACAATTAACTCCATTCAATTAAACCATTACTCGGAGAATGGCGTTCTTCTAGTAGGCCAATTCGTCGAGAGGAAGTTGTCCTAGCCCGGTGCAGGATAGGGCATACACGTTATACTCATTCATATTTATTACAAGGTGAGCAATTACCAGAATGTATACCCTGCTTTGCACCGTTAACGGTCAAACACATATTGTTGGAATGTGTATACTTTGATCCTATGCGTCAAAAGTACTACATTGTTAATACTATGACCGAGTTATTTAATACTATAGTTTTTAGTCTAGTTTTAGATTTCCTGAAGGAAGTCAGACTATATAAATCATTATAATATATTCTTGTATAAATTTACTTCTTTATATACCCGTTTTCGGGCAATTGTTGATTTACGTATATAATTTATATTACTACCATTTCATCCCTTACTTGTAAATTGTTTTATCTTTATATATTTACATTAATTTTTACTTAATCCTTCATTTCTGCATCATTCATCAGTTTTTGCGCACAATATGACCTATTTATGTGTCGACCTGCCGTAAAACACCATTCATTTATTCATTCATTCATAAGCTCACATGAATTGATGTAAATTGTTAACTTATTATGTACCTGGCCAAGTGAAGATTATTATTTGTGCACCTCTTTACATGTGAATATACAATTATCGCAGCTTGATGGGCTAGCATGGCTCAGTGGATAGATATAAACTATCCTAGGAAATATTAAAGTCGTCTATATATTTTATAATCTGTAGACTCAAAGCATTTTTTTTATCATTGGCTACAGCTGATCCGTGATCGTCAACATAATTTCAGTGATTTCTTCTCTGTTCATCATGTTCATACTCAGTACTCACAATTTATGGTTGACCTGTTGGTCTTTATTCCGACTAAGCAGTCTTTGAGTGTCCCTTTTTTTAAGTGAAAAAAATATTTAACAAATATATAAAGGTGTATTTGCTCAACATATAGATGACGGTTGCTGAAAGGTAAAGTCAACCATAATTTGATTTGTAAATTTGCTAACTTTCCGCGTGTTTGATTCTCGTCTTCTTCCTGTTTACTCGTTTCGATTATTGTCCTTTTCCCGATTAATCGAAGAGAAAAAATATTTCATGTTCATCTTACTTGGAAAATACTTTTGATTGTATTAAAATTCATAAAAGTCGTGCAATTCAAACAGACGACATTGTTTAAGTATGTTAAAAAATGTTAAAATGGTTGCTTCATAACCGGTTGTCTATCTGCCAATATTAAATATGAATCGTGGTAAAAATTATTTCAATTTGTCATTGAGTAATTTACCTTTAACTACAGTATTTTTTCTGCCATTATTAATGATCAAAAGAGGAGGATTCCTCCGGATTTTTAACGACTTTTTCGACACTGTGAACGACATTGTTTGGTTGGATAAAAGCCGAGTTCGCCGGATAAGCTCAGCTGGTCCACTTGTTTTGGAAGAAATCGTCTATGTGCCCGGACTGCGGACTGACGGATGGATGGTGTGAAACCCTTTCGGGGGCATAAAAATATCATCCATGTACAACAATCTTCTGAAAACAGAATACAAACAAACGTCTTTTGTTTTCATTTTCTGATTGCTGAAGAAAACCAAGCCATCATTTTGTTATTGCAAATGTCCAGTTTTTTTGGTATTATTCAGACTGAATTGACACTCCCCAAACATATTTTCACATTGTCAATAGGAATAAGCATCTGATAAGTCAATATTCCAGTCCTACAGATAAATGCTCTATATATATTAAGCATGAACTAGGAAACAATTATTTTTTCAGGCCTTACCTTGCCAATCATGGGGTGATCAAATGGAAACCAAAGTCACGTGTTGATTGGAGTCATCAAAGACACTACACTGAAAACATAGCACAAATGAAGTGCAATGACACACGCAAGTCTAGAACTGCACCGTACAGTGAATTGAATGGGTTTTTAACAGGATAGGTTATATGGCGCCTAATAGGAATGAACATGCCAGGCTCGTCCTCCATTTACATCGAGATAAAATATCGAGAATGGGCCTAGAACCTTCTCACCTGCAGAGTTGCTGCAAATTCTTCTGTTGACACTCCATTTACGATGGAGCCACGTTTCCACATTTGCATATGTGGTGTCATGATAAAGACCTTGAATAAGCATAAAATGAATCTGAACTGAATGTGTGGGGTGGGGGTGTGGGGGGGGGGGGGGGGGTCTAACCCCTCTCAGAGGCTCTGCATGTAACGGATTGCAGTGGTTGTATTCTACCCTGGCAACCACACAGGGTGCACCATACAGATTTGAAATATTGACTTGCTATAACTGAAACTGTGCATAATTAATAATGTTTTTATCTATTTAGATATATATAATTACAAGTGTGTTACATGCATTGAAGATAGTATCCCTGCCATGCAACACTCTGATGTGTACAGCTAAGCAGAGGGTAAAGACATCTTCTGTGAAGGCTTTATATAAAATAAATTTGATAAAAAAATATGAATTAATAAGTGTGTTACTTTGCAAATACAGGCCGAATGATCATGGTAGACATGTGGTTCACGAGGTGATGTGGTTCACGAACAAAACGTCTCTACCATCGAGTGAAGGATTTCCCAATGTTGAATGATTTTTAACCGAAATTATTCGTTTCATTGAACGTTATCGACAACACTTTATTGAAGTCACGACTGAATTTGTTATAAAAGGCTTGCCCAGTTAACTTGTGTTGACTCTATAACTAGACAATATTATTTTATTAAGCTCTTTCAGGCATTGATGTAAGATTCTCTATTTAAAAGGTAAAACAGTACCCTATAGGCCTATACCCATATAATATTGAGTTGCGACTCGGATACTTGTCAAGGTGTGTTTATGAAAATTGAACAGATGTATTAGGTTCTTCTTCATATACATGGGTACAATCAAACCATAACTTGGGTGACTGCAAGCCTAACAAATGTCATGGTAACACAAAGTGGGGACTCTATTGTGCCTATACCTTTAGG
Source organism: Cyrtodaria siliqua (assembly GCA_037043455.1). Lineage (NCBI taxonomy): Eukaryota > Metazoa > Mollusca > Bivalvia > Adapedonta > Hiatellidae > Cyrtodaria > Cyrtodaria siliqua. The sequence continues at coordinate 298 of JAWPHD010014273.1, read as the reverse complement.
ACATCACATCGGTTAAACAGGCGGAGGACTATAAACCTTAGAACAAACAACAACAACGGTGATGTGCAATGTGTACACACCTGCATGTTTACATGTTGAACTGTTAACACTGAAGAGCCTGTATTAGCCTCCTTTATATAAAACAAAGTAACACAATGAAGGTTATAACTTTTTACCTGCATATCGCTCTGCTACTCGTAAAACATTGTAAACAGATGTTGAATCATTTATGAATGGGATGTGATCGTCAGATGTTGAAGAGCTCGATTCAGACCCAGATGATGTAAGGTAATCCGTG
>JAWPHD010014272.1:0-62335 GCA_037043455.1 Cyrtodaria siliqua | reverse complement strand
ATTACATGTCGCGTGCAAAAATCATGACAGTGCCTCAAATGTCAAGGTCACCAAATCGTAAAAGATTCATATCTCAGCCATTACTTGGAAACTACTGAAGTGAGTTGTCTCAAACTTCACACACATGTTCGTCACAATGTGAAGGTGTGTCGCATGCAAGAATCATGTCAGTGTCTCAACGGTCAAGGTCACAGTTGGAGTTCAAAGATCATTTCTTTCATGTCAGCCATTAGTCCAAAACTACTGAAGGAAATTAATGCGTCAAACTTCACACAAATGTTCATCAAAATGAGAAGATGTGTCTTGTGCAAGAATCATATCAGTGCCTCAAAGGTCAAGGTCGCAGTTAGACAGATGGTTTTAAAGTGGGGGCATCCGTGTCCCATGGACACATTTCTTGTTTATTACATAAATGCTTCTTTATGTTTGTTAGTATAACTACCCACAAAAAATAAATAATGCTTGTTTAATATCATTATGATATGATGGTTTTAACAAAATACCTATGGCAAACATGTGTGACCCAACTTGGATAGAAAATTAAATAAAGAATCGGGCCCCGGAAAGTAAAAGGTTAAATAACAAATAAAACTCTAACCCTAACTTCTGCGCTGATATAAATCAATTTTAGTATAAAAAAAAAACGTGTGAATTAAATAGAAGAAAATGAACGCTCATATCATTTAGCCAAAATCCTTGACTATTTTTAGGCGGTACCGGAAAGTAAATCATTAATTACAAAGTCATTTCTAACACAATTACATAAAAAAAAAATACATATTTACGTCCGCTAGACCATTCTACAATAATATATACTAATTTTAATTATAGGAACACGATCGTTTATGAAAAATAATATTATGAGTAAGACTGGTCCAAGTCCTTTGGACAAAACTCTTGTCTATTTTTAGGCGGTATGAAAAATAATATTATGGGGTGGGGGGTGGGGGATTCTACCCCTCTGCCTACCCCTAAAGTTATTGCTAAATTACAAAGTTAAATTTTTTTTAAACAAAATTTGATTATCTTTTTGTGTGTACGCATAGATTTATTCATTCTGCGTTGAAATAAACCATTTATAAGAAAAAGTATCAATAAGATTTATTGGACATACCGTACACCTTGTGAGAACTAAATACTAAATAGTGTGTCGTGCGAGTACTGCGTACCAGGCTCGTGCGTACTGAATACCGCCTCAAACCCCCTGAATACTGCGTACCAAAAGGGGGATTTTAGCCTCGGTACTACTGGTGCTTCTCGGGGACGAGTTGGCTCCCTCCTATATTTAAGGCTTAGCACGTGCACTTTATGAAATAGTGAAGATATTTAAATTCGGTGGATGCTAAAAAGGTGGTTTATTGAATGATTCACAAGTAAACCTGTCCTTTCTCAGAATATCCCCGACAAGCACCCAAATATAACAAGTGGTGAAAAAAAATCGTGCCTCATTTGCTTACTTAATTATAATATTGCCTAAATTATACTGAATGTGTTTGTATAAGTATGTAATATTGTGTAGCAATGTCACTTTAACAAAACAAATAAAAATGTTCTCGCCGGTGACATCGTGACTGTCCCAATATTTTGATCCAACGCCTAGATAGATATATTTATTTCAGCATAATAACATAACATGGTATAAAATCTTAATCCAATATGTCCTTAATGGAAGAACTCGCGATATACACATGGCCGCTCTCTCTAATAGTTAATAGCCGGCGGTGTCGTTGCCTTTACTTATGGGTACATGTCTGGAACGCTCGTAATCAGCCTCAGGACAATGGGTATTGGTTTCTACTAACGTATTCCTACGAATACAGATCTATACAATAAAACGTTCAACACTTGAGATAATTAATCATTCCCACTAGATTCATACTAGTGGTAGGTACATACCACCATAAGATCCATGAATTCTCACGTCTAAGTAATAGATAGAGTCTGGTCTCAGCGAGTTGGCTTATTTAAACACCGAGATGGGCGTAGCCCATCGAGGTGTTTAAATAACCAACGAGCTGAGACAGACTCTATCTTTTTTGTTGCATGTTGTACTGAGTAACACTGTGACGTCATAGTGACCGTACGCTAAATTCCAATATCCGGTAGTTGTAGTACGGTAAAGCCACGCCCCTTTAGTTAACCTAAATTATATGATTTAATGCTCTGCATTCATCAAAGGAAATGTCACCGACCATGCCAAAACTAGAAGCTATCTCAATGCCCACAAACGTCCAGCAGTCCTTACAAACGACTCGGCATAGCCACCCGCTCTCCCTAACAGAGATACATATAATATTGTATGTTGTTTTGTTGTTGTTGTTTTTTACAAGCTATTCATGTTTCCACTCGCAGTAAACGGTCAGCAAATATATAGTTATGAGATCGCTCACATGTAAATTTATCGGAACCAATCAGATTGCAGATCGTGGCATTTGGTATTACTATTTAATACCGCAACAAACCAACTGCGCCAACAGTAGGCAAAACCGGGGACCAAACCCAAATCATCAGTATCAGAATAGGCCAAATTATTTCAGACAAGGACAGGCCATGTGTGGTCCAATGGCGCCCCAACCACACCGGGGACCAATGGCACACCACCCAATAAGGGGTCCCATCCTGCCAGGACGTTATTGGGGACAGAGATACTAGATTTAAAAACGTAGTATAGGCTAGATAGGTAACTTACCAAGATAACTAGGTTAAACACGCGGGACCCAAACAGAAAATGAATTTAAATAAAAACGGCCTAGTTATCATGTCTTGGAACACACGTGGATTAAGTGGTCAGGAAGCATCCAAAAAGACAGAATTGCAGAACTTTTTAGACAATGCAAATCCTAAACCTGATGTTTTATGTTTACAAGAAACACATCTAAAAAATAAAGAAATTTCATTAAATGGTTACCAAACACCGGTTAACACATGCAGGCCCGGTAAGGAAAAAGGTGGAGGGGTGGCTATATATGTTAGAAATGGGGTCAAATTCATAGAATATAAAATACAAAACATAGGCAAAATGGAAGTCAATGGGATAACTGTTTTTGGGTCAAAACGTAATATAAGAATCATTAACTGCTATGTACCAGCAACGGAACACAATACTGAGGAAAACCTGCAAAACCTATTTAAAAATGCAAATAAAAACACAATAATGATAGGTGATTTCAATCTCAAGCATCCAACCTGGAATCCACAGGGTGATCTAAGATGTGATAACGAGGCTGAATTTCTATATGATGAACTAGAAGAACATCACATGGTATTAATGAATAATGATCAGGTTACAAGAATAGGGGATGGGGGCCATAAAGATTCGGCAATAGATTTGTGTCTTATATCGGCAGATCTAGCCCATAAGGCAACTTTTGATACAGTAGATAATACAATAGGTAGTGACCACTCCCAATAGAAATAAAATTAAATTTTAAAGCGGAATATGAACCCATTAAAACGCAAGCAAAATGGAAAATAAACAAAGCTGATTGGACCCAGTTTAGGCAGATCTGCAACGATAAATTTCAGTTTAATCTTGACAATCTAGACATAGAGGGAAACCATAAAAATTTTATTACAGAACTCTCAGAAGTATGCTCTAAAACTATACCAAAGCAAGAAACTAAGAACAAAATTACTAAGAAAATATGCCCATGGTGGACAGAACAATGCAAAATAAGCATAAAGAAAAGAGAGAACGCTAGGAAAAATTACGCCAAAAACAAGGGCCCGGAAGCATATGAAATTTATAAACTAATACGAAATGAAACAAAAGATATAATTAAAAATGCAAAAATTAATTGTTGGCAAAAATTCATTTCTAAAATCAACTATAAAACTAACTCTAAAGATATCTGGGATATAGTTAACCGATTTAGGGGGGAACCAGCCAAAACAATGCCAACACTAATACAAGGAACTAAATATATATATAAAGATAAGGAAAAAGCTAATACGCTAGCAAAACATTATCAAAAAGTTAGTAGCAATGAGGAACACAAACAAGAATTCCTGCTAATAAAAGAATCTATGGAAAACATTCTTGACAAAAAAATGAAAATACAAGACAGTCATATAGAAATTGAATACAATAAAGATTTTACTCTATTTGAATTAGAACAAGCTTTACAAAATTGCAAAAATACGGCCCCTGGTGAAGATCTTGTACATTATGAAATGATTAAACAATTACCGGAAAAAGCAAAATTAAAACTAATTGAAATATATAACCATTCCTGGGCAAATGCAATATCCCCAGAAAGCTGGAGTGAATCTGTTATAATACCGATACTTAAAATAGGCAAAGATAAACACCTCCCGGCTTCTTATAGACCGATATCGCTGACTCCAGTACTATCAAAGGTCATGCAAAAAATGGTTAAACCAAGATTAGTCAATTATGCGGAAAAAAATAATCTAATATCTAAATATCAATCCGGATGTAGACCTAACAGATCATGTGAGGACCACCTTATAAGACTCGAATCAGATTGTAGGAAAGCGCAAATGAACAAAGACTATTTACTAGCTATATTTTTAGATCTAAGCAATGCTTTTGACAAACACTGGAACAAAGGGGCCCTGGTACAACTATATAACATAGGTATAAAAGGTAGAATGCTCAAATGGTTGGCAAATTTCCTAGACGGTAGAAAAATTAAAGTAAAAATAAATGGCAATATATCAGAAACATTTGCGACCGAAAATGGCTGTCCACAGGGTAGCGTCTTATCCCCAATAATATTCTGTATATTTATGAATACGTTAGAGAAAGCTATCCAATCATTCAATATAACGAAAACAAATATTAAGGACCATGCTCAACTGTCGCAATTTGTAGATGATGGGGGAATGTGGTTGACGTCTAGAAGTCCAATTAAACTTATTAAAATGGGCCAAGAAATGCTAAGAGTAATAGAGGATTGGTCATTAAAATGGGGACTCACAATAAACCCAGACAAAACACAAGTATTACTAGTATCAAAAGAAGGATACCCAGAGCGACAGCCACTCTTCCCCACACTAACGCTATGTAATAAACAATTAGAATACGCGCCACATGCAAAATTTCTCGGTATGTACTTTGATAGGCACCTAACATGGGGCAAACATATAGAATACGTAGTTAATAGATGCAACAAGGATATAAACCTAATGAGAATGTTAACAGGTACAGACTATGGTGCAGACAAAAAGTCCCTACTCTTACTATATAAAGCACTAATACTTAGCAAAATTAACTACGGCAGTATTGCATACGCGTCGGCATCAGAATTTAAACTCAAAAAACTTCAAGTTGTTCAAAACAAAGCGCTGCGAATAGTTACAGGGGCGTATAATGGATCAAACCAAATTGCAGTTCTAGTAGAATGCGGGGAACTACCCTTGAATCTCATACGCGAAGAAAACATGCTTAAATACTGGGCGCGAACAAATAGGTTAGGAGATAAATTACCGGTAAATGAACTAATTACTGAGGTAGGGATATTTGAACATAAAAAAGGTAAAACGCGAGTAAACGCGCCATATACGCAAACTGTGCAAGACCTATTGAAAAAATATAAATTACAAGATATACGAATTCAAGAACCAGTATTCCCATCAATGGTAAATATGGAAACAATTAAGCCGTGTTTTGAACTGCAAGAGTTAATAAATAAAAAAACAACCCCAATAGACGAGGCTAAGAAAATAACTGATAACTATATAGAAATCAATTATTCAGATTGCATCAAAATATTTACTGATGGTAGCAAAGATCCGGAAAAAAATATAGCTGGATCAGGCGTATTAATATACAGTCCGGACAACAAAATAATACATAGGTTAAAAATAAAATTAGACCATATGCTATCTGTGTATACAACGGAACTGTCAGCAATATATGCTGCGATTACATGGGTAAACATGAATGATATCAAAAAAGTAGTAATCCTAAGTGACAGCCTAAGTGCACTCCAATCAATAGCAAAGGGGAGGTCCCAAACGAGGCAAGATCTAATAGTAAAAATTATGTATGCCATCAAAAAAGCAAAAAATAATAATAGAATAATTGATATGACCTGGATCCCAAGCCATGTAGGGATAACGGGCAACGAAGCAGTAGACCTGATTGCAAAACAGGGCGCAATAAAAGGAAGTCTTATACCCCTTAACCCCGGAGTACATGAAGTCTATAGTAGCATAAAAAGTAATATCAAACAGGTATGGTTCAATAGATGGAAAAATATAAAAACGCAAAGAATTGATCTTTATCCTCATACGCCAACGAAAATAGAACAATACAATGATAATAGACGCTTAGACGCTATATATACGCGGCTTAGATTAGGACGAACAGGCATAGGTTCAGAAAGATACGATAACTTAAAGAACAGAAAATGTAAGGACTGTGGGCAGCCAGAAACGTTTGAACATATCTTCTTTGATCCAACGCGACTTTGCCCGCGCTATAAGGAGCAACGAAGCGAGCTCCAAGCAGAACTGCTAGAACTGGGTTTAACAGTAATCGACAAAAAAACACTACTATTTCCTATAAAGTCTGTTATGGAGAAAACGAGGGCATCCGTTTTCAAATTTATCAAAAGTGCCAATCTAGATACAGTAATATAAACAGTAAGTTAATGGCCCCTTGACCCATGGTATGTATGTCAAATGACATACACATAACGGACATTATCATGCAGAGTGCGTGTGTCAGGAGAACCGCATACACGTGTGGACATGATAGCAGCTGGCATACACATAACCAGACATTATCAAGCAATAGTGTGTATGGCAGCTGAACTACATGGCCATACAAGTGGGACGAGGGGTTATTAACAAGGTCACTACCGATAGGTGCTTTTAGGGTTAGTGTATGAGTCCATGGCCAAATCTGCCATCCTTCCTGATATCCAGTAAAGAGTGTGGTGTAACTCGCCCGGGTCTTAGCTCCGTGAGCGCTGGGTAAGGTTAACGATGCAGACGAAGCAGTGGATCTTATATCAGGGTATAAGTAATGAAAACTATATATAAGACATCAGAAAAGTAGAAATAATGTATGAATTATAAGTATAGGATATGTAAACACTAGATTTATCATGGGACCTAACACATCGCACGGTGGGGCCGCGCTACCAAATTAATGCCTAACTATGAAGGAACTACACCAACATAGTAGGCGAGTCTCTCCACTGACACATATACAGCGAACGAATGCTCGCTGTAGTCTGTGGGGCGTGCAAACGTATTGACGCTTAGGCCTCAAGATGACTTAAAAAATGGGGTGGCACGACAACACTGTGGATACTGCAGGGACCACATAATATTATATGTATATAATTTGTTATAGGTTATAGAGTGTAAATAAGTAAGAGGATATATATATATACCAAATAATATAAACTAAAAGACATGTAATTCTGATAATAACAATAATGATAAGTAGTATGTAATGCATGGAGGTTAACCCCCGAAATTGGTGTGCCCCCACTCTAGGAACCGATAAGCAGAACATAACGTAAACATAAAAGACTAAAACATAGGTAACCAGATGGGGATAGGTCAAATAGTTCAATTAATAAAAACGTAGCAGGTAGCAAAACATTGGTTGATTCTGATACTGGGCTCCATCCGCACATGGATAGTTTCTGTGGTACAATGATAACGGAGGGGCACAAGTGATCTTCTTTGTACAAAACTCAGACGGCGCCACGACAAGCCCACCCGTGGTCCTGCAGTTTTGAGTGGCGTCTTTGGGGTCCGTGCCAGTAAGTTTGAGTACGGGCTCATATACTAGCTTAACATTTATAATAGAACTAACCCCGTCTGGAAAGATTAATACAGTAATATAAGCACCGGCACAGATACTTATACGTATGCAGGTGGTGATATATGCAGTAATAGGTGTAAATATGTGTAAATAATAATATACACCACCATATACTAAATACCAACTAGAAATCAAGTAAGACATGTCAACGATAAGAAGAAAGTGTAAAATAGCAGTTAACATTAAGTATTTAACTATATGTGTATGTAATTACTATATGTAAAAGAACAATCTCTTATAAAACACGAGATGGCAGACAAAGAGGTACGTATACAAAACCCTAACCAACAAGTACCATCTACACCTATAAGAGATTGACCAAACCATCTTGTTTCTGTAAATAAAACCATGATAAGCTGTTTTATAAATGTATATGTACCAATAAAGGCTATATGCCCAAACCCAAAATGTAAATAATAATCTAAAAATGAGGCCGTTTTATGTTACAAAAAAATCAGCAAAAGGTATGGTCAATCAATAATAGGTTAGAATCTCACTAATATGTCAGTATAATGCGCCTAGATGTCTTGAAGAGGGAGCCTGGACCTGCAACGCCAACCTATCTACGTTAGCGCGGTCTACGGCCCAGGGGCACAAGTTGTCACAAACCTCAAGTGGGTGGCACAAGTGCACCTGGGCACCTTCAAGAAGCATCAAACAATCAACGCATTCGAGATTCAACCTACAAGACATCACCCAGGGAAGCCCCCTCTGGTGAGGCTCCTAGCCTCGCCCTAGTCGATCCAAACTGACCACGTCCAGACTCTACTCAAGCCTCGTGCCCAGAGGCAAATAACCCTTAATACATCCATATACACCTGTGATACGCAACTGCTGCCCTTGCATTTCAAGTAAAAAAAGTGAATTGCCCAACAAACCCCATAACAATGACCTTTTAAAAAATATATGCGGTACCTTGTCAGTACGCGCATACAACAACAATGCCCCAAAAAACCCAAACCAGGGGCCGTGGCCCCATAAAAGAGGGTTATGGTCACCTGGTATTAATATAAAATGCGGTACCATGCCAGGCAACAAGCAGGGCAGTACGCGTATCCCACATCGCCCCACGGTCCGTCACCCTAGGACAAACCAATTATAACAAGTAATGCAGTTGCGTACCAAAACACAAAGTAAAATCAAAAACAGTCTAAAAAACCACCAAACACACGCATAATCATAGCGCGCGAAATTAGGTTAAATTAACCGCCAGTGCTATGATTATATATTTGGCAGACAATTCAGACACTTTGGTCGACTCTGAGGCGGAGTCTTTCAATTCAAAATTCAAAATCAAAACCTTTTTTAGTCCAAACATAATGCCGAGCCAACGGGGGATTCTTCACGGGGGCTCATATGGTAGAGGGACTATAAACCTTAGAATGAAACAAAAAACTGCGCCGTTCGCCCACCTAGATCTTCACCGCGTGCACGTCGCAGAGCGGGCATTGCAAAGTTGTACAAGATAGGATTGCGGATCTGTTCTTACTTGTAGTATAAGTCACTGGCTTATATGATGCAGTACTAACGGAATGATTGCTGATTGACCGAGAGTGAAGATATCTCCTTCGTCCCGCCAGACGTTGTACAGCGCCAGGAACAACTACAACTGGAGGGAAGCCTGGCGCTGTACACGGAGCGAAGGAGCCATATCAACCTGCGTGCCAGAAGAGTAGAGAACTATCCTACGTTAGTTGCTATAGCCACCGGGGACGCAGGTTGCAACTGGCGGGTGTGGCCCTAAAGGGGATGGCCCAGTAGCGTAGCAGCACCACCTAGACGTCGTTTCAGATCCCCCACTTCACCCACACAGCGACAACCACAGAGCGACAGCGACATCCACCTACATATCTACAAGAGAAGCGACTACACAGCAACACAGCAGCACCAGATCAACCTACAAACACATCTAGAAAAAACCAGACTCTATTGTGCCCATCGCGTCAGGGTTACCTCGACGTGTTAGTTGGCGGACGATCTATAAACCTTCGAACGACACACACACACACACACACGCACTGCGCCTTTCGCAGTCGGTTAGAGCCTCGTCTACTATATGTGTCTACTGAACCGAAGGTTCAGGGTTCGAGCCTTATATAAAGAAAACATTTTTAAACCATTATACGAAACTACTACGGAATAAATCTGATTGGTTCCGACAATTTGGCATTTGAGTACTCTGTTATGAATCAGTTCAAGCTGTCAGTGAGTTTCAGTGGCAAATAGACACCAAATTATTTTTTTTCCATTTCTATCACCAAGTTAATGGCGGTCCGCTTATTCACCCCGTCATAGGTTTGTGAGGGTCGGGGTGGGCCATCCCTCTACAAACCTTAAACAAAATACGTAATATACATCAGGTTATAGCAGCAAATGTACAAAATAGGCTATTTATAAAAGAGGAATGACCAATGCATATTATATTCAGAAACTGTATACATGGGGAGGTTTTCTTTTTCCTTACATTTATAGATGTAACATATTATAATTCTGATTTAAAGCTACAAAAGTGGCCACACTGCAGTCCAAGGGTGTTTTAAAAACTGGATGCTCTTAAATCCGACACTAGTATCATACTATGGGTGCTACCGGATTGCAGTATGTCCCTTTAAACCTAGCGAGAAAGGCATTAAAGGGAATGTAGCGACATAGTCAAACAGATCTGTTATTGAGAGAAGTTTTGAAAACTTTGGAAAAAGGTGAAATAATTATCAAAATCGGATGATAAACAAAAAAGATATGACCATTTAAAGGTTGTTCTAAAACGAATATGGGAGCCGCCATTTTTAGAATCATGACGTCATAGCAAATTAATGATTTTTTTTACTGGTCATATAAAGCATTACTGTCATTAAGTATTACATATTTTTCATACAGTTGTTGTTATTTTTCCCCTATAAATCAGTAAATTTTCATATTTATAAATATTCCATATATGGTCATTTAGAACCGTGATGTCATAGCTCTCAAAATGGCCGCTTCCATATCCGTTTCAACAGAAACTTCAAATGATCATATATTCTTTGTTTATCATCCGATTTTGATAATTCTTTCACCCATATTCAAGTATTTCAGAACTCTCAATAATCCAGATGTTTGACTGTGTTCGCTACATTCCCTTTAATAAATGTAAATATATTTGTTTTCAAAATAGAAAATCCAGTGTACAATCTACAGTGTCAATATAATTGTTATACGCAAATAATTTTGATGTTATAATATCAACAAATCAAAACATTGGTTGTGAGATCCATTTCATCTCACTGAGTTTTTTTCATATTTTCGTAATTGTTTAAGGATGTTGTTTTTTTCAAAGGAATAATATACAAAAAAACAAAAATACTTATTTTCTCACCAAAAAAAACACTAAAAAAATGGGGGTGGGAAGGGGGGCGTGGGGTTGATTAAGAAAGGGCAAGACACAGGCAAGGTGTGTTATTATCTTTCTCCAGTATGTAAAGGTTTAGTTTGTTTGCTAGTGGTTGATACTAAAAAAGAGAGAGAGAGAGAACAAACTGATGATAACAGAAAAAAAACCAACTTATTTCTGTACTCCAGTTCCACGGATGGCAAGGTATTGACTACACATGGCTTCAAACTTATTTACTTTTAAATTTGTATATGCTATTATTTTTTTCGACTTTGTATAAATGATATAATATACGTTTTAAAAAGGTCAACGAATTTGACGTCGCATCTTGTTTTGATAAATGCAGGCGCGTATCCAGGCATACGCACGTACGCCAATGCGTACAATTCGTCAGCAAAAGTGAAATAATAAAAGTTCAAAATGCTACATTAACGCTGAATTAATGCGTTAATGGAATCAAGGTGATAGTGAGTTGTCTGCTATGTTCAGGGGCGGATAGACAACAGGTATAGTTATGGTGCCGACCCTGAATCAGTTCAAGGTTACAGTGCGTATGTACCATGTTCAGAGGCGGAGAGACAGCAAGTATAGAACTTTATGGTGCAAACCCCGAATCAGTTCAAGGTTACAGTGAGTACGTACCATGTTCAGGGGCGTATAGACAGCAAGTATAGTTATGTGCCGACCCTGATCAGTTCAAGGTGACAGTGGGTTATGAGTGGATAGACAGAAAATATAATTATATGTTCGCAACCCTGAATCAGTTCAAGGTGACAGTGAGTTATGTATCATATTCTGGGGCGGATAGATGAAAATATAGTTATATGATGGCAACCCTGAATCAGTTCAAGGTGACAGTGAGTTGTCTGCTATGTTCAGGGGCGGATAGACAGCAGGTATAGTTATGGTGCCGACCCTGAATCAGTTCAAGGTTACAATGCGTATGTACCATGTTCAGAGGCGGAGAGACAGCAAGTATAGAACTTTATGGTGCAAACCCCGAATCAGTTCAAGGTTACAGTGAGTATGTACCATGTTCAGGGGCGTATAGACAGCAAGTATAGCTATGTGCCGACCATGATCAGTTCAAGATGACAGTGGGTTATGAGTGGATAGACAGCAAATATAATTATATGTTCGCTCTACTTAATCAGTTCAAGGTGACAGTGAGTTATATATCATATTCTGGGGCGGATAGACAGAAAATATAGTTATATGATAGCAACCCTGAATCAGTTCAAGGTGACAGTGAGTTGTCTGCTATGTTCAGGGGCGGATAGACAGGAGGTATAGTTATGGTGCCGACCATGAATCAGTTCAAGGTTACAGTGCGTATGTACCATGTTCAGAGGCGGAGAGACAGCAAGTATAGAACTTTATGGTGCAAACCCCGAATCAGTTCAAGGTTACAGTGAGTATGTACCATGTTCAGGGGCGTATAGACAGCAAGTATAGTTATGTGCCAACCCTGAATCAGTTCAAGGTTACAGTGAGTATGTACCATGTTCAGGGGCGTATAGACAGCAAGTATAGCTATGTGCCGACCCTGATCAGTTCAAGATGACAGTGGGTTATGAGTGGATAGACAGCAAATATAGTTATATGTTCGCTCTACTTAATCAGTTCAAGGTGACAGTGAGTTATATATCATATTCTGGGGCGGATAGACAGAAAATATAGTTATATGATAGCAACCCTGAATCAGTTCAAGGTGACAGTGAGTTGTCTGCTATGTTCAGGGGCGGATAGACAGGAGGTATAGTTATGGTGCCGACCATGAATCAGTTCAAGGTTACAGTGCGTATGTACCATGTTCAGAGGCGGAGAGACAGCAAGTATAGAACTTTATGGTGCAAACCCCGAATCAGTTCAAGGTTACAGTGAGTATGTACCATGTTCAGGGGCGTATAGACAGCAAGTATAGTTATGTGCCAACCCTGAATCAGTTCAAGGTTACAGTGAGTTATGTACCATGTTCAGGGGCGGATGGACAGCAAATATAGTTATGTAGGAAACACCGAATCAGTTCAAGGTGACAGTGAGTTCTCTGCTGTGTTCAGGGGCGGATAGACAGCAGGTAAAGTTATGGTGCCGACCCTGAATCAGTTCAAGATCGTTGAAGGTGGCAGTGCATGAGTATGTACCATGTTCAGGGGCGGATAGACAGCAAGTATAGTTATGGTGTCAACCCTGAATCAGTTCAAGGTTACAGTGAGTACCATGTTCAGGGGCGGAGAGACAGCAAATATAGCTATGTTGGAAACCCCGAATCAGTTCAAGGTGACAGTGAGTTCTCTGCTATGTTCAGGGACGGATAGACAGAAAATATAGTTATGTTGGCAACTCCGAATCAGTTCAAGATGACAGTGAGTTATGTACCATGTTCAGGGCGGATAGAGCAAATATAGCTATGTGTGGAAACCCCGAATCAGTTCAAGGTGACAGTGAGTTCTCTGCTATGTTCAGGGGCGGATAGACAGAAAATATAGTTATGTTGGCAACACCGAATCAGTTCAAGGTTGCAGTGAGTTATGTACCATAGTTCAGGGGCGGATAGACAGCAGGTATAATATAGTTATGGTGCCGACCCTAAAACAGTTCAAGATCGTCCAAGGTGGCAGAGCATGAGTATGTACTGAGAGACAGGGGCGGATAGATAGCAAGTTTAGTTATGGTGCCAAACCTGAACCAGTTCAAGGTTACAGTGAGTATGTACCATGTTCAAGGACGGATAGCCAGAAAATATAGTTATGTTGGCAACCCCGAATCAGTTCAAGATTACAGTGAGTTATGTACCATATGTTCAGGGCGGATAGACAGCAAATATAGTTATTGTGGCAACCCCGTATCAGTTCATGATGACAGTGAGTTATGTACCATGTTCAAGGGCGGATAGACAGCAAATATACACTTCTCAAAACTGCTAACTACACCGCTCACGTTTTGGGTTATATATATCGATGGGTTGAATGTTTTTCAATAAAATAAAAAGGAAATACCAATTCAATCATTTTTACATCATTTCATTTTATTTTTTTCATGGGCAATGCTAGAACTAAACCACAATAAGCAATTACAAACGACCCATGTAAACACTAAAGTCACACTTTTATGAACAAGAAATGAAAAGTGTGACTTTAGTGTTTACATGGGTCGTTTGTAATTGCTTATTGTGGTTTAGTTCTAGCATTGCCCATGAAAAAAATAAAATGAAATGATGTAAAAATGATTGAATTGGTATTTCCTTTTTATTTTATTGAAAAACATTCAACCCATCGATATATATAACCCAAAACGTAGCGGTGTAGTTAGCAGTTTTGAGAAGTGTAGTTATGTTAGCAACCCCGAATCAGTTCAAGGTTACATTGAGTTCTCTGCTATGTTCAGGGGCGGATAAACAGAAAATATAGTTATGTTGGCAACCCCGAATCAGTTCAAGGTTACAGTGTGTTATGTACCATGTTCAGGGTCGGATATGCATCAGGTATAGTTATGGTGCCGACCCTGAATCAGTTTACGATCGTTCAAGGTGGCAGTGCATGAAAATGTACCACGTTCAGCGGCGGATAGACTTGCGTATAGTTATGTTGGCAACCAGGTTACAGTGAGTATGTACCAGGGACGGGTAGACAAAAAGTATGGTTATGGTGCCGAACCCGAATCAGTTCAAGGTGGCAGTGAGTTTTAGGGGCGGGTAGCCAGCAAATATTGTTATGGTGCCGACCCTGAATCAGTTCAAGGTGACAATGAGTTTTAGGGGCGGGTAGCCAGCAAATATTGTTATGGTGCCGACCCTGAATCAGTTCAAGGTGACAATGAGTTTCAGGGGCGGATAGCCAGCAAATATTGTTATGGTGCCGACCCTGAATCAGTTCAAGGTGACAATGAGTTACAGGGGCGGATAACCAGCAAATATTGTTATGATGCCGACCCTGAATCAGTTCAAGTTGGCCGTGTGTTTTAGGGACGGGTAGCCAGCACATATTGTTATGGTGCCGACCCTGAATCAGTTCAAGGTGGCCGTGAGTTTTAGGGGCGGATAGCCAGCAAATATTGTTATGGTGCCAACCCTGAATCAGTTCAAGGTGGCCGTGTGTTTTAGGGACGGGTAGACAGCACATATTGTTATGGTGCCGACCCCGAATCAGTTCAATTTGGCGGTTAGTTACCATGTTCAGGGGCGGATAGACAGTAAGTATAGTTATGGTGCCGAACCTGAACCAGTTCAAGGTTACAGTGAGTATGTACCGTGTTCAGGGGCGGATAGACAGCAAGTATTGTTATGGTGCCAGCCCTGAATCAGTTCAAGGTGGCAATGAGTTATGTATCGTGTTCAAGGGCGGATACAGGATTTGAAATGGAAGTGAAACATGGAGTGCCAGAGAGTATTGTGTGTGTGTGTGTGTGTGTGTGTGTGTGTGTGTGTGTGTGTGTGTGGTTGTGTGGTGATGGTGACGGGTGAGTGTGGGTGTGGGGGGTGTGGGGGGGGGTGCAACCCTAAATCAGTTGAAGGTAACTGTGAGTTATGCACCATGTGCAGGGGCGGATAGACAGCAAGTATAGTGGTGCCGACCCTGAATCAGTTCAAGGTGACATTGAGTTATAGATTATGTACCATGTTCAGGGTCGGATAGCCAACAAATATAGATCTAGTTATGGTGTCAGCCCTGAATCATTTCAAAGGTGGCAATGCACCATGTTCGGGGCGGATATAGTATTTGAAATTTGGACGTGGGGTAGGCCCGGGGACACAACTATTTAAACACGATTGACAACCAACCAAATAATAATAAAATAAAAAAAGCATTTTCACATGCATTTCGTGACTTCTCAGTTTGTTGTGGTGGTGGTGATGTGCAACTTTTAAAAACACTGTTGACAACAACAACACAAATAAAAAATAAAACAACAAAAAAACAAACAACAAAAACACATTAAAAGTGCGATTCTTACATATGCATTTTAGTCGAGAGGGTTTTCACTCCAGTTTGCACAGACGCGCACCTCCACAGACTCAGTGCTCTCGTAAGAGAGTGATGCCAGGAGAAAAATGACAGAAGCGTAGGCAGAAAGACAGCTGCCTATACAAATGTTCGACTATTTTTATTTAAAAAAATCTATTTCAGGTAAAAAAAGAAAATAAACTTTATTTAATCGCTTATTTTATTATTTAAATCCCAGGACCAAGATACAATCATGCGTTCAATCATGAACATTTTTACAGTATTAAAACTTCAGTGTCTCAACATGATGTTTAGGACACGTTATAGCCCTGGACTCTGAAATGCCACCTGAGAGAATCTAGATTTTAAAAAAAAGTCAGTGGGAGCCCGAAACCCCCTAGCCGTTAGTGGCGGAAAGCGGCTTCAACATGTCAGCTGACTATACTATCAATTATATTCTAGCTACGCCCCTGGATGAAACAAATACTGAGCGCCTCTGATGGTCTTATGGTTTGAGGCAGTGATATATGTATATGACCACAGAGGCAAAGGAAAATAATGCGATACCAAGATAATGTTAAAGACTTCATCGCCACTTCACATCCCCCCCCCCCCCCCCCCCCCCCCCACCCACACCCACACCACACCCCACCACCACCACCACCACACACACACACACACACACACACACACACACACAAACAACACTCCCTGGCACTCCAGGTTTTACAATAAAGCCGTACTGTACTGCCCCCAATCGATGACAACACATTACGGGATTTCCACACTTTGCAGGGTTATTAACTGTAACGGGGCGCTTATGGTAAACATCATGTGTCGGGAATAATTACTTTCAGCAATACACGATACCGCATGAACTGATTCGGATGCATACACTACAGTATATTATGTAGGTTTTTGTTTTATTTTAAAACTTAAAATTGAAATTAAATCAAACTGGTTCCGTGATTTTAAGGTGATTGTGAAAAAAGAACCCGTATTGAACCCCTCTCATGTTCATTAAACACTCACGTGCGGATGATATCGTGATAATCGTTTTAGTAATCAATACGTGGACTTCGACCGGATTACGCCATTCGTTCGAGGGTTTTCGAGCATATAAGGTAGATTTGTGCCTTTGTTGAACATTGAATGTTACAACTTACTGACGGAATTTTAAGGTTAGTAAAATTCATATTATTTAATAAAGATATTGCCTCTGTGGCATAGCCACTACATGTACTTGAGTATTGGCGACCTTCACCTGTCCGTTTCAATTTTCTATTGCGACGTACAATTTACAAAAGCGTGTCGCTTTGTATATGAGACTGCAGAAATATATTCATTGACATTGGAATTATTGAAATTAATGTGCTGTTCTTAAAGATTGAGTACGTGAGTATGTGCTGTAATTAGAAGTTGGAGATTGAGTATTGATAGTAACTTAGAAACACTGTTGTGACCTGATATTCCACAGATATTAATATTAATAATTTGCGTCAAAAGGTCTGTGGATATATTCTGATAATTTCTATGATGTTGTTTAATAGTGCTCAGGTTGTTTGTCATATTTGGTTAATTACTTGCCGCTCGAGGGCCGTTAATTGTTTAATAACATCTTGTTAGTTTACTTAACTCTGAAACTATATAGACAGCAGGGCCGCCGTTTGAACGTTTTACGGGCTAAAATGCGGCCCCATTCCCCTCCCCTAAATGTAAATAATATATTTTTCTCCCTTTTCCTTTGAAAAAATCCCTCTTAAAAAAAATTAAAAAGATAACAGGAAAACAGCATACAATTTGCAATTTGGAATGGTAAATTCTTGGTACCACTTAAATAATAAAAAAAAAGACTAATAAAAAAATGAAAACAACGCAAAATTCCCCTTCCTGAGGGCCCTGGCCCCATTCCCCCAAAGTGAAGGGAGGGCACTGAGTAGTATAGTTTAGCTTTTATGTAAAGTTGACTAATTTAAATACTGTGACTGTGGATACTTGGAACATGTAGGTGAACAGGTTCGGAGAAGGTGGGGTGTGTGGTTAAAATACTTGCATGTCATCTTCAAGGTTGCTGGTTTGATACCATGGTATTGGGGCAGGCCCGTTGCGTTGCGTAACTACGCATAGGCACACTCTCGGTATAAATTTGAGAATGTACCAACCATTGAAGTAGGCATTTTAACGGAATATCAGTTATAATCATTAGTTTTGCATATGATGTCTAATTTAAACCTGAAAATGCACCTAAAGGCAGGAAATCACGTGCTAAGATAACTGTAAGCTTAGTCGACCCTCTGCCTATGTTGACTCTATTCACAAAATCAAAAACACTGATTTTATAGTTTGATAGAAACCTTTCTTTCTTCCATACACTTTCCCTTAGCCTCGTCCGTCCCGTGTATCGGTCTATCCTCCGAGCACGTTAAAGAACCATAGGAATCTATTCAATAATAAGAGTAAGGCACGGGTTCCCGGATTCCTATGTATCCTTCCCCTATCTGGGGCAGCTCTATATACATGATATAAGTTATAACATATACTGTGTTGATGAGCCGTTAAACAACATTCAATTCTTTCTTCCATAAGTTACAGTGTCGTAAAATGCTACTTCTACATCAGCTTCATACTGTATACACCATGTGTAATCGAGTATTCCATATGGAGCCACAGTATTATTTCCAGTGGATTTGGGTAGACTAAAAGATAAAAAGAAATTGTAGTTTATAATTTCTGACTCTGTTACGCAACAATACAAACTCCTAGTTATAGTA
This sequence comes from Cyrtodaria siliqua, assembly GCA_037043455.1. Classification (NCBI taxonomy): domain Eukaryota; kingdom Metazoa; phylum Mollusca; class Bivalvia; order Adapedonta; family Hiatellidae; genus Cyrtodaria; species Cyrtodaria siliqua. The sequence goes on along the minus strand of JAWPHD010014272.1, from coordinate 43,441 downwards.
GGCCTAGTGTGGTAGTAGTAGTGAAATGTTGTATTTCAACTCAACCTTATGTAAAAGACAATTCGCCTCTTATCATTTTTCCTCCTTGTGTATTTGGGCGTCCGTGGCCCAGTGGTTAACGTCTCTGACTTGAAATCACTTGCCCCTCACCACTGTAGGTTCGATCCCTCAGGGGCCTAGGAATCTTTATGTGAGGAAGCTATCCAGCTGGCTTGCGGAACGTTGGTGGTTCTAACCAGGTGCCCGCCCGTGCACGAAAATTGCCCGGAGGGGCACCTGGGGTCTTCCTCCACCAATGGAAGCTGGAAAGTCGCCATATTACCTTAGCTGTTGGTGCGACTATAAAATCCAATTCAATCAATCAATCCTCCCTTGTGTAAAACACAATTTGCTTCATATCATTTTTCCCTCCCTATGTCATTTCAGTTTAGATCCTATGTATAGAAGATCAATAATGATGGAACAAGAAAGAATTGCCAACGACCATTTTATAACAAAGCTGGGAAGTCTGCCTGTCGTGAACTCCGCATGGTTACAGGCATGTGATTTTTACCAGAAGACCAAGGACCGGAATGCTTTCCTTACGGCAACATGTAATCTGGCAGAAGGAGGTGTTCAAACTGTCGTTGCAACAGCAAAACCCTTCGTTGAGAAATGTCAGCCACAAAGTAAGTACTACAATGTTCAAAAACTTGTGTTGCCCTTAATTGGTAGTTCAGTGGATAAAGCCTTTGCTTTAGAACTACATGCCGCTGCCATGCATGGGTTAGTGAATCACTAACCTGTGCTCTGCGTGGGTTCGCTAACCTCTACCACACGTGGGTTCACTAACCTCTGCCACACGTGGGTTCACTAACCTCTGCCACGCATGGTTCACTCCCTGGTGGAAGCGGTTCTATTGGAAGACTTCATCTTCCACTCCAGTTCTGTACCAGTATAACCTACTATGATATGTTAACCGGACATTAAACCCCATTTCATTCATTGCTGTAAATGATAAATCTCCATAAAGCTCTTCCTTAACTTGATCTCAGAATTTAAATAAACTAATTTGACTAGTTCAATAGACACTTTTAAGGCTTTTTGAAACATAAAAAAAAAGTTTTACAAATTATCTTGAAAGTTCTTCTACTTCTTCTTCAACACTAGTAGTCATAGTTTTTAGTATTACATTTTCATTTCCAGTTGAGCAAGCAAATGCCTTTGCATGCCAGAAGCTGGCAGTGATGGAGGAGAACTATCCAGTGATCACCAAGCCTACCGAGGAGCTGATTCAAGACGGGCGAGAAAAGTGCGTCACCGTGCTGAAACCCGTCACGGATAGAGTCAATAATGTCCGAGATACGTACAATGGCATTGTCACAAAGGGACATGAAACCGTAAGTCAGATATTTATTATGTGCATTACCTTCATTTTGTAAATGCTTGTAAACTAACTTAGTACTTATTTGGCTATTTTTGAGTCAGAATTACGGCCACATTCCACTCCCCTAAAAGTATACATATTTCCCCCTTTTTCTTTGAATATTTCCCCTCTTTCAAAACAATAAATTTAAACTCCCAATACAGGAAAACAGCATACCTTTTGCCATTTGGAATTGTGCATTCTTTCTGCCACTTAAATAATAATTAATAAAAAAACACTAATTTGTGTTTCTTAGAAATTCCCCTTTGATAGGAAAATGCAAAATTGCCTTTCCTGAGGGCCCTAGCCCCAGTCCCCTAAAAGCTGACTAGTGCCCTGAACTTATGCACCACGTATTTTAAAGCGCACAAACTTCCACTTGCATCTTAAACACATACATACACGCAAACTTTAAGGAAAGATTAGATTTTCAATCTCACTGCTATAATTGGTTTTTTGAATAACAGAAATATCTTTTTTGTTAACAAGTACATTTGTAAAGAATCGATCAACCCAATTTATTAAGCTTATATATTCGGCAATAACTTGTGTTATTGTATGAAGTGCAGGATTTACATAGTGTCTATGTGTGAATTTGTAATTCTGCAGGTCGATGCAGCCAAGGGCACCGTTGCAGCAGTGACGGAGTACGGAATGACGACCATCAACAAGTCCCTGCAGACTCCCATGGGAAGATTCGCCCTAGATAAAGTCAATGAGGCCCTGACCGTCTCTGAGGAGTATGTGGAGAAGTACCTGCCCGCCAGTGAAGACGAGGCTGAGGATGATGGGAAAGGTAAAGACTTGGATTACTGATGCCCAATGAAAGTGGAACAGGCATAAAAGTGTCACCCTTTGTCTGAAATTCAGTATCACCAAGACCACCCAGACACACGTTTTATAACTGTATTGCATTTTAACAAATTTCTTTTTACAACTTAGAAATTCATTATGTTATTATATTCTGTTGTATTCATTATTTTACGTCAGTGTTAGCCCATTTCTAAGTCCGGTCCCTGGTAGGTGAGGCTCGTCTTCATACTGATCATGTTGATCCTGCTTTTATTTACAAGCAATGTAAATTTAATCTTTATAAGGACCAGTTGAGGTGGACGAGGTAAACACCTTCACCAGAGTGACTTCCCTTAGTAGCAAGCTGAGACAGAGGATGTACAAGAGGGCCATGAGGGACCTTAAAGGGCTGCAAGTGAGGAGCAAGGAGAGATTGGAGAATCTGCACTTTACTGTTGACCTGGTGGGTACCACCTTGATTTTGTAACCAGTTGTATAGTAGGTGCAGTAAGGAGTAAAGTTTTGTTTTTTTCAGCTCTTCTGTGATTATTAGCATCACAAAAAAAATGAAATGGTGGTGCCAGCAGTTATGATTGTCCAGTTCAGAACATAATATTGTGCTAAAAGAGTTCGGCCAGTTTACATACAGAACTTCAAAAATAAAATAAAGTTTGGATTTACAGCCTCGCATCAGTCAGTTGTAATTGTTGACAAAACTAATCAAATTTTGTCAGAAATACTTTAAATTAGGTGGAAAAAGCTGTTAGCATGGACACACGAAAGTGTTGACGTGTATTAAATCATGTTTTTAGCTCGACTGATCGCTTATGCCGTGGTGCGGCGTGCTCCGTCCGTCTGTCCGTAAACTCTTTTTTTGTAGCGACTACTCCTCTGAAACTACTGAAAGGATTTTCATGAAACTTTACAGAAATGTTGCCCATGAAGTCTAGTTGATCCTAGCAAAAATTCATGTTGATGTGAGATCCAAGATGGCCGCCAAATCTAAAAATAGGTTTTTAAAAAAAAAGTTTGTAGCGACTTCTTCTTGAAAACTATAAGTGATATTGATATGGGACTTTTCTAAAATGATCAGCATGACATGATGTTGGTCCTTGTCGAAAATCGTTTTGATTCAACGTTAAACATGGCTGCCAGCGGCCATCTTTGTTTACATAGAGTTATATAATGAAAACTTGTAGCGACTACTCCTCTGAAACTACTTGACGGAATTTCTTAAAACTTCACAGGAATGTTGCTTTTGATGTCTAATTGATCCTAGCAAAATTTCAGGTCGGCCGGAAATTCAAGATGGCCGCCACGGCTAAAAATAAATTTTCAAAATACAAGTTTGTAGCGACTTCTTCTTGAAAACTATAAGTGATATTGATATGGGACTTTTTCTAAAATGATCAGCATGACATGATGTTGGTCCTTGTCAAAATTTTTTTTGATTCAACGTTAAACATTGCTGCCAGATGCCATCTTTGTTTACATAGTTATATAGTAAAAACTTGTAGCGACTACTCCTTTGAAACTTCTTGGCGGATTTTCATAAAACTTTACAGGAATGTTGCTCTAAATGTCTAATTGATCCTAGAAAAATTTCAAATCAGCCAGAAATTCAAGATGGCCGCCACAGCTAAAAATAGATTTTTAAAAAAGAAGTTTGTAGCGACTACTACGTTTTGAAAACTGTAAGTGATATTGATATGGGACTTTTTGTAAAATGATCAGCATGACATGATGGTTATCAGAGTCAAACATTATTTTGATTCGACGTTAAACATGGCTGCCAGTGGCCATCTTTGTTTACATAGAGTTATATAATGAAAACTTGTAGCGATTACTCCTCTGAAACTACTTGACGGATTTTCATGAAACTTCACAGGAATTTTGCTCTTGATGTCTAATTGATCCTAGCAAAATTTCAGGTCGGCCGGAAATTCAAGATGGCCGCCACGGCTAAAAATAAATTTTCAAAAAACCAGTCTGTAGCGACTACTTCCTGAAATCGAAATCAATCAGTAGAGCTTCAAGGTCATTGACCTCTTGTTTTCCAATATTTTTTGTTTAAATTTCCCACAATTATCTGTGTATGGTATGAATACGTTTAATTTGCCTTGTAGATCCAATATGCCAAGTCTAGTGCTGGGGAAGCTAAGGAAGTGTTGGAGGAGAAATATGAGATTGCTCAGAGAAAGGCGGTGGAAGTATGGGGACAGATCAACGTGGAGAAAGATGAAGATGATGATGTTCCGACCGTAAGTATCCAACATGATTGGGAGGGTCCACTCTGGTTGTACAGGAGAATATGTTCCTTAAAGGGGTTACGTCGGGCTTTTTAGGGCGTTTATGGGTCCGGCTTAAAATTGACAAGTAATTATATTTTCTGTTCGTAAGGGCCTAAATATATTGAATGAGTCTAAAGATTACACCTTATCAACAAGGTAACCAGGTTAATTTAAGCATTTTACAGCTGATTCCATTAAAAATATACGGTGAATTTAACAACAATCTAACAACATATTTAGTTTATAATATATTGATGTGATACCTTTTTCATGAACTGAAGAATTTTTATTTTTTACATTATTCTAAACACAGCCTGATACATTCCCTGATTAAACAAAACGGTGAGAAATTATGGAACAAACATAATATTATTTCAAAAAGTAGATTCTTGCTAAGTAGATTCTTGCTTTGATGTGGTTATGAAACCATGTTAGAGATTTATAAAAATAGGTCTACTGATAAACCAAAACATTTTAGCATAGTTGGATTAGTTATTGGCATGGAACACATAAAACATGGAAATGTTCAGACAATATATTTACAATGTACAAAGAAATCCTATTTTTCTATTTTCTTAGACATTTGAAGGAAGGACAATATTAGTTGCCAGACATTTGACTCGCAATGTGAAACAAGGCGTGGCCAAGGTGTCGGGATACTTGCCAGAGAAACTTCAGCCAGCAGTGGTGAGAGAGAGATTGGCAAACGCTCGCCAGTATACAGAGGATTTGTACCAGTCATTTAAACTAGTAAGTAGTCCGTCAGGAAGTGCAAGGTAAAAAATTGTACAGGGCTTTCACCTTGCGTTAAACCATTTGGAAATCGGTTTACAAATGGTAAAAAGAATGTTCACAAAGTCGCAAGTGGTTTAAACATCGCCTTCAGTGTTTATGTTTATTGGTTAAATACATACGGGATGGACATATTGTAATTGCAAGCATCTGAATATATCTATAAATGAGTATTGTACTTGTTGCAAACATTTAAATATGAACATGTTAAAACCTTCCTACACATGTACCTTCCTAAGGAAATCGACGTTCCGTTGTAAACCTCCTCGCATCTCACCGCTGCAGGTTCGAATCCCACTGGGAGCTCGACTTGTAAGTGTCGAATCTAGCTGGCAGGAGGTGTATAGTACTGGTTCTACCCAGGAAATGTGGGTGGTCTGTGGCACAAAAAAAAACGACCGTCATATATATATATAACCCTAAATGTGTTGAAAACGATGTAAAACACCATACAAACAAAACAAACGAAATCCTACAGAAACATTTTGTTTTCACAGGCTCAAGGATTCGATGATTTGCCAAGCTGGATGCTGAGCCAGGCCAAAGACAAGATGAGCTACATCCAGGAGACCATCTCATTCATCACTGAAACCTTCCTGGTTGCACCCATCAATTGGCTGGTAGGTTAACAACGTCATCATCTGTATATGCAGGAACCAAGCATTTATCATTTAACATATTAGACTGGTACCCAATTCATTTAGAACAGTTAAGCATTTGAAGAATCCCTAAAAAATATTTTTGACAATCAGTTACTAAAAGAATTTAGTTTATACCGGAGAGTGCCCACATCTTTATTTTAAATTAAATAAAAAAACATGTCTGCAAAAAGAATCATTATTTTCAAATTTAAATCTAATTGGGTTATTGGTTACCAGTTTATACCTTCAATAACACCAGTTATCTTGGTATTTGTTTTTGTACCTTATTACATAACATTATATATTTAATATTCTTTCCCAGCTTTACTATACCAGTTGTTTTGTTATTGCACATTTTGCCTAGCATGTTTCGATACAAGTAGAACAATGCGCTAGCCATATATAAACTGGATTGTTTGTAGCTCATTTTGTTGCTGATGCATTTTACAGTATATGCTGGACTTGGTGGTAGCTTGCTCTCTTATTGAAATACAGGATGCTACATGATTGTTTATATACACAAACACAATATTAGTGTCTGTAGTTTAAACCTATTACAGAGTTTACTGCATCGTGTATTGCTTCATTTCTATGCAAATGCATTTGGCACCATTCCTCTGACATCTACCCATAAAGAAAAACTGCCATTCAACAAAAGCCTTTAATTTTTACATGGAGAATTGGTTTTAAACAGACCCCATGCTTTCTTTGTCGCCTTTTTAACTTTTAACATTTTGTGTCATCTTACGTCTGGCATAAAACATTGAGTTTAACTTTCTTTAATTTTATGGGGGTATAACTTTTGTTTCTTCATATTTCTTCATCAAACTTTTGGTATATATACATGCCATTACAATAGTCATTTAACCTCACACAATATATTAAGGAAACAGCACACACAAAGTCATACCCTGGTTTTAAATGTAACATTCCCTAAAACGTTCATTTCTTCATTAACTTGCATACCAATATATAAACGTCAAGGTCATAGTTCAAGGCCATAGTTCAGTTCTGAACGTTTCCTATAACTTGTTCATTTCTTCATCAAACTCGATACATAACGTTCTGGAACAAGACCTGGCTGGCGACACAACTGCTCCAGAGAGCACCCATCTAGTTTAATACTAACAAACCGGTATACTTTTTACTAACAAATCGGGGACGCTGGTTTTCTCAATTTCGAGTTGTATTTACTAACAAAACCATAACCAATCTCTGGAGGATTCTACTAACCAAGTGGAGGTTGTGGCAATAGTTGTTATTATTGCTCAGGTATGTTTTATAAATTAAACACATTTGAATTTGTCAATATTACTGATTTTAATATTATGTACATAAAGGGTAGACCGAATAAAGTATACTGTAAACTGTAATGCACTATATAGTTTGTTGCTTTGCTATTTCCTCATTTGCTGCTTTATTTATACTCGTGCATTAATATGTAGTAGAACATGCAATCATTTTATCATTTAATGCTTTGACATGCTATACTAAATCTGGCCAGATTATAATTATTGCATCTCTTCCTTGTGAGCACACTTGCCGCTCTGTGGACAGCATGATGGACTCTGAATCCAGAAATCACGCGTTTGAGTTGGACCGGTGCCACAGGGTGTCTTGTGTGCCCATGGGCAAGACACTGTCCCTTAACCTCAGCCCTCTGATGTAGACATAAAGGCACTTTCCCAGATTCCTGTGTATTTTTTACCTCTCTTTAGGGGCTCAGAATAACTTCAGATATCGTGTTGATGAGAAACAATTCTTCCTTTGTGTAGTCTTGATATGGACAGCAGAGCATGTTTGATATCATAGTGCCTAAACAAAAAAATACTTTGTTTCCTGTAACTTGACCGACCCACCGTGTTTACCACCATCTTGAGAAATTCTTACCCCACCCACCCACAAAAATGAAATAAATAAATAAATGATTTTTTTTTAAAAATTTGAAAGAATTAATGCTGGAACCAACATATACTGTTCCTGAACCTTGTGTCTGAAGTTGTATTCTTGATTTAAAACAATTAGAAAATGAGAATTAAAAAAAAGCCTACCTTCCTACCAAATTTTGTTAGCCTGTTACAGGAAATAAACTGTTTTGGCCTAAGTAGCTTGTTAGCCTGTTACAGGAAACAAACTGTTTTGGCCTAAGTAGCGATGCAGGAAACAAACTGTTTTGGCCTAAGTAGCGATGCGTCTCGAATAATTGGATGTTTGGGTGGTGTGTCTGTAACCTTGCACCTGGCATGTTTGTATAAACATCATTCTTGCATACCGGACAAGGATATCCGTCATTTTACCAGGGCTAGATATTTCCATCTCACCCTAGGGTCAAGATAAAATTCAGGCGTGCCAACATCTGGTATGCAGGAAAACATGGAAAATGTTAGTAGCTGGCAGCGTCAATGCACGGCATGTCTCTGATATGCAAGAAAAAGAATCTATCATGGGTATTTGGTTCAGATAGGGAAATCCAACTCTCGGTATAAGTGTTTTAATCGATAAAAACACATACCTCGGGTTTTAATTCCCTATCTTCACCGGATACCCATGAAAGATTCTTATAATCTCACATTGGTATAAAACCTAATTCTAGCTTCCTCTCCCACATACTAACCTTACAGTGCTGAAGAGCATGCATGATTCATAATCATGCTGTGCTATATAAAATGAGACCTTTAACCTTCCTGGCTTATATAGACTGGCAATGCTCCATGATCCCGATTTATATTTATCTGTTGGTTGAGTGTTTCATAGTACAAGGTTATCCTATCCTAATTTAGCTTTTTATCACACATTTAAAAGTTGTCTGTACTGATATGGGGACAATGCAAAAAGTACTTTAACAGACAAGGTCATATAGGTAGGTGCTCTTTGGTGGTTTACTGTGCTAGCAGTTTGCAGGGGAAACTGAACCAGAGATCATGGGTGAATTCTACTAGCCAATAAAGACGTAAACCAGGCAGTCCTATATATCTGAGCCCTTCATTTGAGCACATAGGAATCTATGCATTACTAATAGTAATGTAGAAAAGTATAAAAGAATAGGGCACAGTTAACGGATTCCTATGTATCGTGCTCTTGTCTCTCTGGGGCAGCTCAAAATAAGCCAAGATAATAATTATGGTGAAGATCCTGTATACAACAAATCAGTTGTTGTAAGACAATCCCTGTTTAATGTTCTCAGTCATACTTGGACATGAAGGGGAATTATTACAGATGGTTTATCTAGATAATACTGGTTAGTGCATGTACATATCGCACATAGATCTCTACCCCGTAATGTTGGTTGAAATATCTAAGGATGTCCGAAATGTAGGCCTGGCATTCACCAACCAGTAAACTTGAGGTCAAGTGCTCAAATTTCTTTCACAAATATTCACATTCATTGACCTTCATTGATAAACAATCATATGAAGTTGCTATTTATTAGTATTTATTAGTATTAATCATATCTAGTACAAAGCAGCATGTTATGAATGTTTATCCTTTTAACTTAGACATTTTCATGATTGCAATTTGTGTACTTGGGCATAAGTCTGAGAATATTCTCAGGAATGGTTGGTGATGGCAGGCCAAGTTTGCTTGTGTAGTAGCTAGCTTTTTGTGCTTGATTCATTAACACTAATTCTCTACCTGAATCATTTTCATTTTGATTTCATTTAAAAATTTGATTAAAAAAAAAAAGTGACTAGCATTTTCTTTAAAAAATATATACGATAACAATGAAATGAACTATTTTGATGATTAATGAGCAAGCTCGGTAGCTCATTGGTTAAGGATTTTTGCTTTATAGCTGCAGACCTCAGTCCCATGTGGGTTTGAGCCCTGATAGTGGCATTTCTGATGGGAGTAATCATCCGTCATCTCATCCGTTTCTGGGGTCACTGCCTCTATATGACCGGATCTTAAAGTTAAACCTTGCCATTTATTTAATTATTGGATGGAGATTATTCAAGTACATCTTAAGTCTTTAGAACAGACCTTCATAATACATACAATTGTTACTCCACATGTAAAGATTTCCAAATGCTGAAACTTTGGTATATAGGAATATAAGACACTAAAATTGAGATAAATTTCTTAATAGTCCTTGTCCGGAACTCTCAAACGTTAAATTCTCTCAGTCCCGTTATGTAGGTGCAAACATCATTCCTCCATATTGCCAGTCTTGCTCCTGCTGCAAATGTTAATATGCTATCGCTATGTTTCCCCAGACACACTGTTTGTCTCCATTGTCATATCCAATCAATCCTTGTTCCACATTGTATGTTGTCATTGAACGTTTTTAAATATGGAATAAACATACATGTACCTTCACTACAAACCAATATAGGAGAGTTCTGGAGTAAATAAATTGTCACAAGGAAATTAAATTGTTTTACACATTTTGGTTTCTAAAGTCCTATGCAATAATCAAAGTATTTTAGATAGACCTTTCATGTAATGTTTTTAACCATTAAAATTGTTTAACCTTGAAACCTTTCGGATAATTTTAATATGTTGAATGTCCTTTGGAATAGTTTTCTACAAAAATAGCTCGATCCTGACCTTTATACTTTAGTTTCTTGTACACAATAGTATTTCTTCTAATACACCATTACTTGATAGTATTTCTTCTAACAGCATGGTATATTGTGTTCTCACAGGTCCCCTCCCATAGTGTAGAAGCCAGGCCTGGGGCATCCGACCCAAATCCTAGTGGGGAGGATATTGAAATGGAACCATTGGAAACAAACAGCGATGGTGATGTAGAAACTGAACCGCTGGAAACAAACAAACGGCCTGAGGACGAATAGAGAAATGACAAGACTTGGTTGCTGTACATTTTCTGTGAATAAACTGTGCTTTTGGACTAGTTGGAAATGAAACTATTTATGTTTAACCCTTTCGCTGCCACAGTCGAAAACGTTGATCTTACGACCAGTGTAGGCCCAGATCCACATGCACACTATGTGTAGACTGATCTGGGTTTACACTGATCGCCACTCATTAAAAATGTTTTCCATAACACCAGAATGTTTGGATTCCTATTGTAGCAGATGAAAATTCAAGAGGTGAAAGGGTTAAAAGCATTGCTAATGGCTTTATTTGAGGATCGGTATAGCTATTTTTTTTAAGAATTTGTGTATAATAATTTTCTACGCAGTATGAGATTAATATAATGTATGGACTCTAATATTAATGGCATCAACAGCAGGAGGACTTGACTTTAGTGATATGTTCGTAAGACAGGTATTTGAGATTAAAAACATATTCATGATATTGGGACAGAATAAAAAAGGGACAGAATAATTTATTTTTTTAAATACAATGATTGAGAAGGAAAATATTGGTACAAAAATAAGAAAAAACACAAAAAAGAGCAAATACTATCCAGAGCTGTAACTCATTTTTGACTTTCTCATCAGATTCAACATGAATAAAAAAAAAAAATCTGAGTAAACAATTTTATTAAATAGTTCATGCTTTTAAAATGGATATGAATTAATACATTTTAAAAAAGAAACAACTCTTCTAATTAAATGGAACTTAAGTAAAAAAAAAGAAACACTGTATGACTTGAATATTAGACGTATTTTTTTAGAACTTTTTTCATCATGTGAACAATAAAATAAACTGTTCTTCAGGAAAAAACTTACGCATATAATACTCATGGTTTTAAAAAGTTAGAGTATTTGTAGTAAGTTGATGAGTAATGGTACTCATGGTTTTCAAAAACTGAGGGGATTTGTATTTTTAAAGTATTCAGTAAAATGCCCAAATACTCGGCTTATCTACAGCTTTGTGACTTTTGTAGAAATCGGTGTAAGATTGTAATTTCATTTAAATGTTTTACAAAATATATTATCTATGGTTTAATAGTATGTGCAGTTTGTAAACAGCTGGATATTTTATGTTGTGGCTTTGGTGCTTCAAGTCTGTGCCTATAATAAAAATAACAACTAAACTTTGTGGCTGTACGTTCATTTCCTCCAGTTTGACATAATGGTATGTTATTCCCTCACAGAGATTGAGGGTTATTCCCTCACAGAGATTGAGGGAGCTATACAGATTTCACCTTGTCCAGTTTTTACAGAAAGTTCATATTTCAAAAATGGCGTGATAAAAGTCATTGAAACTTGACACATGCATTTGTCAGTAGGAAATGTGCCACATGCAAGGTACTCTGCAACCCATTTTGGCAGTCTTGTCCCCTTTTTGTACTTGCTCTGTGTAAAAACCTGATATTTATTATGACGGTGAAATTATACTAATCATTTATCATTACTGTACCCTGGTGTTCAGGTCATATCATAATGTATATGTGCCAATTGAAAGTATAGGTTTATTCCCAGGTTCTTTAAAATACCCATGGTCGAAGCTCCTGTTTTGGGGTTTGGCCTGGCTGGTTAATGACAGATCTATATTGTGTCTATAGAGACACAAGTTCTATAAGTCTGCCAACCTTTTTACAATGTATGTCCCATATTGGGCAGTGTTTATGCAAGGTAATATCTGTTCAACCATTTAACATTTTGTTTAACAGAATGGATTGAACTTAATACCGCCATTATGTGATGTCTGTTCAACCATTTGGCAGTATGGATATTGATCTTGATACAATCGGTGTTCAGATGCATTGCCCTCAAGGTGTACACCACACAACGCCAGTATTTATATGGGTGTTCAGATGCATTGCCCTCAAGGTGTACACTACACAACACCAGTATTTATATGGGTGTTCAGATGCATTGCCCTCAAGGTGTACACTACACAACACCAGTATTTATATGAGTGTTCAGATGCATTGCCCTCAAGGTGTACACTACACAACACCAGTATTTATATGGGTGTTCATCACTTCGTGGTAATTGTAGTTATTCTCTGAACTTGTTAAATCTGATTTATGTTGGTTGTCTTGTCTGCATTGCATTACTGCATGTACGCATTTCATTGAATGCATGCTTTTCTAAGTAGCGTGTCTTTCCACAACCTATAAAATTGAGTATTTTGGGGGCCGTTTGTGTAAACATCTCAAGACAATGTCCGACATAATAAACCCATACACCTGTATATATACCGCGTAAGTGATGATCTGTTTGTCTGAAATCATTGACTGTTTCAATTTATTTTTAGAACATTACTATCACTGATATTGAGCCCTATTGTGAAAAGTTTTAGTAATTTCCATGGCATGTTTTGGTTATCTGTCCTCCCACAAAAAGTTTTTATTTTTCACCGGAGACCAGAAGATGGTCAAGCTGTTCAGTTTTTTTTTCCCCACTTAGTATTACTTTATAGTTGAAGTTTGGAAAACGATGTATGTGACGGTCAAGTTTAACTTTATTGAATTATATAAAAATAATTTCTGGGTTCCTGAAACGCGCGATTGAAATGTTGCATAGAATACATCATATACACATTTTCTTGCGTTGTCCGCACCTTATGGATTCTCACTAGGTAATGTGGTGGAGGGAACATACAACTTTGAATTATTCAAAGACAAACACAGACACTTTACTTGCATGTGTGGAAAGGATACGCAGTTATCAAAATGACTTGTAAAATAATTGGTTTAAAAGACAGCCTGTACTGCAAGTGAAAACAGTAACTATATTAACCAAAGTGTTTTTTTAACTTTTAAAAATAGACTAGTTGACCTTTATTCAGCCAATTAAGGGTGTTGTGTTATAATGTATTTATAATTAAATTCACTCCTTCCTATTAAGGCTGTGGTCAATTACAATACGGCCTTTAACGAACTTCTATGTGTCTTCTAGTCCGTGTGTACTGTACCAATTTCAGTTGGTGGTCAATTCATTAACAACAGTCTATTAACTCATTTTCGAATTATTTTATATTTATAATTCTGTGATTCTTGATTTCAAGAAACTGTGTAGAGTAGAAAATTATTATGAAAACCTTCATATAATATCAAAATTGAAGAGACTCCATCCATTCTTAGAACTGTTGAGTCTCTCCAATTTTGCTATGATATGAAGGTTTTGGTCCAGTTGTTATCACTGCACCCTTTTTAACCAAACAGAATGCTTCATTTGTATTAAAAATGAATTGCTTCTATCATGACATCACTTTTTGGTATTATGGCATTTCTTTGTACTCTTGTGATGTCGCATCTTCACACTCGGTCTGTTCTGAGAACTGTTTGAGTAATGTGTTTCTTGAAACCAACAATCACAAAATTCCAAAATAAAATACTTCTAAAATGAGTTATTAAACTGTAATGTTTAACATGAATTTAAGTTCAGCCCCAAAAGTACATGTATTTCATTGGGAATTATAATGAAACAGTTAAAGTGAGGGCAATGCATTAGAAATGTAAATATCTAGACGAAACTTGAAACTGATGTTTTTCACAGTGTGTACACAATTAGATTGTAGTCAGTGGATCAAAGTTGTAGTGGTCAACGTTGTAGCCAAAGGGATAAAGTTGTAGTCAAAGGGTCAACATTGTAGCCAAAGGGTCAAAGTTGTAGCCAATTGGTCAAAGTTGTAGTCAGTTGATCAAAGTTGTAGTCAAAAGGACAAAGTTGTAGTCAAAGGGTCAACAGTGTAGCCAAAGGGTCAAAGTTGTATTCAGTGGATCAAAGTTGTATTCAAAGGGATAAAGTTATAGTCAAAGGGTCAACGTTGTAGCCAAAGGGTCAGAGTTATAGTCGGTGGATCAAAGTTGTAGTCAAAGGGATAAAGTTGTAGTCAAAGGGTCAAAGTTGTAGTCAAAGGGTCAAAGTTGTAGTCTGTGGGTCAAAGTTGTAGTCAAAGGGACAAAGTTGTAGTCAAAGGGTCGAAGTTGTAGTCTGTGGATCAGTTGTAGTCAAAGGAATAAAGTTGTAGTCAAAGGGTCAGCGTTGTAGCCAAAGGGTCAAAGTTGTAGTCAGTGGATCAAAGTTGTAGTCAAAGGGACAAAGTTGTAGTCAAAGGGTCAACGGTGTAGCCAAAGGGTCAACAGTGTAGTCAAAGGGTCAGCAGTGTAGTCAAAGGGTCAACAGTGTAGTCAAAGGGTCAACGGTGTAGTCAAAGGGTCAACAGTGTAGTCAAAGGGTCAACGGTATAGTCAAAGCGTCAGAGTTGTAGTCAGTGGATCAAAGTTGTAGTCAAAGGGTCAAAGTTGTAGTCAAACGGTCAACGTTGTAGTCAAAGGGTCAAAGAAGATAACTTGATAACTTTACATAACTGATACATTTCTCAGTACACTTCCTAGTCAGCTAACGAATTCCAGTCTAAACAGTCTATTCAGTCATTTTAGAATTATTTAACCTCATTGCTCAATTTCAAATACAAACTTGTGTTCTGAGAATGGAATGAGTAGATCCACCTTGCTAAATTAACTGGTTTCATTGGTCCAATTTTTATCACTGAATAAATCAGAATGCTACATTCATATTAATAACCCCCGCAAACGAAGTTTGAGAGTGGGTATATAGCAGTCAATGCGGCGGGTGATCTGTCGGTTGGTCCTTTGAAACTTGAGGAGCGAACTACTTCTACCGTTTTCAAGATATGGAATTGAACTATGAACAAATACAATGTATTAACTAGATAAATAAATTTCATTGATAAAATACATGCATAATCTAGATTATGATAGATTGTACCAATATATATATATGTACAAGTAATAGATAGTGTGGTCTTAGCAAGTGGATTCATTTAAGCACTGAGAGGTTTTTAAATAACCAACAAGCTGAGACAAACTATCTGTTTTGTGGTATGTGTACTTTGTGATCCTGTTAGAATATAATCATAAATACTAACACTGCATTTAGAGCATGGTATCAGTCGGATAGTCTGAAGTAAACATGCTTTGCATTCATCAAAGGAAAACACTCATCAAAGGAAATTTCACCAACCATTCCACAAGTTTTTGTTTATTTTTCAAGGATGACATTGGCTAATATAATTTAATTAAATTGTAAGAGTTAAATTATAATCAGTCCGTTTCATACAGAAAACTTAGACATGAACCATTCGACTTTAAAATGTAACTTTTTAGATCACCTGAGCCGAAGGCTCAAGGTGATCTATTGGGATCACTCTGCGTCCGTCGTCCGTCCGTCGTCGTCGTCGTTAACTTTTCTTCAAACGACTTCTCCTCAGAAACCGCTTGGCTAATTTTGACTAAACTTCACATGGATGATCCGTAGATGAATGCTTTTTAGATTTGTTAAAATTAGGTCAGCGCGACATCCAAGATGGCCGCCATTGCCATATATGTTCGAAACCTTAAAAAATCTTCTCCAGAACCGCAGGACAGATTTCAACAGTTTTTCTTTTAAAATGATCGCCAACGCCTAGACTATCAAGTTTGTTTAAATAAAGTCCCCGGGGTCAAAAATGGCCGTTCCCCGGGGATCCAAAGTTTGTATATTGAGATTTTGCATGTTTTTCATATCGACATATAGGAAAAAACTTTAAAAAATCTTCTTCTCTGAAACCACAAGGCACAGAACTCTCATGTATTACATGTAGCATCAGCTTATGGTCCTCTACTAAGTTTGTTCAAATGGTGACCCTGGGATCAAATTTGTCCCTGCCCCAAGGGGTCACAGTTTTACATAGACTTATATAGGAAAACAAAATAAAAAATCTTATTCTCGGAAACTACAAGAGCCAGAGGTTTAATGTTTTGCATTTACTATAAGCATATGGTCCTTGAGCAAGTTCGTTCAAATGGTGACCCTCGGGTCACATTTGACCCCGCCCCAAGGGTCACATGTTTTGCATAGACATGTATAGGGAAAAACTTAAAAAATCTTCTTCTCTGAAACTGCAAGAGCCAGACGTTTAATATTTTGCATTTGCTATAAGCTTATGGTCCTCTACCAAGTATGTTCAAATGGTAACACAGGGGTCACATTTGGCCCCACCCCGGGGGTCACAGTTTTACATAGGCTTATATAGGTAAAAACTGAAAACAATCTTCTTCTCTGAAACTACAGGAGCCAGAGGTTCAATATTTTGCAATTACTATAAGATTATGGTCCTTTACCAAGTTTGTTCAAATGGTGACCCTGGGGTCACATCTGGCCCCGCCCCCGCGATCACAGTTCTACATAGACTTGTATAGGGACAAATTAAAAAAATCTTCTCTGAAACTGCAAGAGCCAGAGGTTTAATATTTTGCATTTACTATGCGCTTATGGTCCTTTACCCAGTTTATTAAAATGGTGACCCGGGGTCACATTTGGCTCTGCCCCAGGGGTCATATGTTTTACATAGACTTGTATAGGGAAAAACTTAAAAAATCTTCTCTAAAACCGCATGTAGCCCTTGGATCACATTTGGCCATTCCCCAGAGGTTACACCTTCATTTTGTCTTTGATCTTTACCAAACTTTGTCAGTGTCTTTATATCAATGTTAGTAAACAACAGAGGCCACATTTCTTGGACATTCTTAACCAAACTTGCACAGATTGTATATGATCATAAGATTTCGAAGAAGTTCGATAATGGACAATTACTCAGGTGATCGATATAGGGCCATCCCCTCTTGTTTAGTTTGTTATGCCAAAGGTTTATTTCAATATACACCACAAGGAGACATAGTTGTCGATATATTTCGACATCGCCTGTTTATTTTTTTGATGGCAAAAGGAGTTGTCAAAGAATGACTCCCAGTGACTACTCGTAAGATGCCGCTTTGTCCGTCCGTCCTTACATCTTTCCGTCCGTCTCACTTTTGTCCGGAAAACTTGTGATGGGACTACAATGAAACTTCACACAATGATAGAGGGCAATGGGAGGGAGTGCAAGAACTGTAACTCTGCCATCGTTCAAATTAGAGTTAGTGCCCTTTGTCATTTTATACTTACATTTCTTGTCCGGAGCATTATTCAAAAACCACTCACGGGACTTTAATGAAACCACTCCGTGATAAAGGGCAATGAGAGGAAGTGAAGAGCACAAAACCTTAATTCTATTTTAATTCAAAATAGAATTATTGCCCTTTGTAATATTATACTTATAATTCATGTCTGTAGAAGAACTCAGAAACTACTAATGGGACTGCAATGAAACTTCACACAAAGGAATAATTATGTAAAAAAAAGAAGAAAAAAAGTTTCAAGTGGGGGTGGGGAGTGGGGAGAGGCATGGGGGACGGGGAGGGTTGCAACATATATGTGTAAGAATTGACTAAAACACAGAAATATGTATAAAAAAAATGTGGGGGGGAGATGGGGGAGGAGGGAGCCCATGCCCCAATATGGGTGAAGTAATAAGATGCATAATGCTATAACAAATCCCAAACCAAAATTATAGATATATACATGCTTACATGCAAACCTAGATCTGCCTTTATTGCACATTTTATGGGCCATCACAATTTGGGTTCCAGAATTTGCAGAAGACAAAATTACTTATCCAACCCTTTACAACATATTATAAGGAAACCAATTCCAAAATTTAGTTCAGCTAGGACAAGAAATGTAAGAGATATAGACCTGTAAACACAGCTTACACGCAAAATTTGATGTGAAACAGACATATTTTAAGGGCTATCAGAATTTGGGTTCCATGGGAGCCCAAGGGTTACAGGAACCAAAATTACTTAAGCAGCCCTTACGATAATGCTATAAGGAAGCTAATGGCCAAATTTGGTTGTGCTAGGGTAAGAATTGTAAGAGATATAGACTTGTAAACACAGCTTACAAGCAAAATTTGATGTGAAATGGGGCACATTTTATGGGCTATCATAATTTGGGTTCCATGGGAGCCCATGGGTTACAGGAACCAAAATTGCTTATGCAGCCCTTAAGATAATGCTATAAGGAAGCCCATGAATAAATTTGGTTGTGCTAGGATAAGAAATGTAAGAGATATAGACTTGTAAACACAGCTTACACGCAAACCTTGATGAGGGACGCCAACGCCGACGCCGGGGTTATTTTTACATAAGCTCTCTTATTCTTCAAATAGTCGAGCTAAAAATTATTATAGCCTTAAAGAGGTTGTTGCACTATTCTGGAACTAGCTTCATTTAAAAGGGTTTTAAAAACCATGGAAAAAGCTAAAAAAATTATAAAAATATCTTAAAAATATAGGAGATATGACCTTTTGAAAATGTGCAAAAAGACTTCAATGGAGGCAGCCATCCTTGAATGATGACGTCATCGTGCCTTTTTCCATATATGGAAAATAGTTAATAAATAGTGTTTAAAGCAGATAAATGTATTAAATTATAAATACAAAGTAAAATATTGATACTGTATATGCTCTTTTTACTATTTACATGTATTTACAGTGATAGTCTTTGTTTTAAATGATATGTATCAGCATGCAATAAATGGTAAAAAGGCGCGATGACGTCATCAATCCAAGATGGCTGCCTCCGTTTGTGAATTTTTGCAAATTTTTAAAGGATCATATCTCCTGTATTTGTTATGATATTTTGATAATTCTTTCAGCTTTTTCCATGGTTTTAGAAGCCCTTTTAAATGAAGCTAGTCCCGGAATAGTGCAACAATCCTTTTAAAGAGGCTCTACCTATATCTTTTTGTCCACCAATTGATATAAACTTTACTTAATTATAAAGAGGACTATGTAAAAGATAAATGGCAATAATTTCACCCAATGTAATATGCGTTTTGCTGGGGTAAAACAGGATTGAAAAGATCGGATTTTTGATTGTATTCGTAATTGTTTTAGACAAGCCGATTTCGGAGACTTTCCGATCTTATTCGTTTACAATCGGAACTACCTCGTCTGATTAGCGAAGAGTTCCGATCGATTCGTTTGCTATCGGAACTGCGCCGAATAGTTTGTAATCGCATTGCGCATGTCCGAGAAAATCGTAAAAACTCGTAGTTCTCCGGCAGGAATAAATGGCTGGGCAGCATTTTATTCAAGATATTGTTTTAATCATAATTAATAATTTACAGAACTGGAATACGAACCATGTTTCTTCTTAGAATACTCATAAAATAGCTTTGTATACATATAAATGCAGTAATATTGAGTATTTAATAGTTTACATTAAAAATCGCGTAGATATAGGTAGTGCCTCTTTAAAGCATCCTATGAATACAAAAACTGGCCGACAAATCGAGTTCTTAAAGTTTAGTGCGTAGGTTGATTGAATATGCAACACACAGTATGCTAATTTTACTAGTATTTGGATTGACACTCTTTAGTGCGTATGTTCATTGAATATGAACTTAAACAAAGTATGCTAGTTTACTAGTATTTGGATTGACACTCTTTATTCCTCCAGATCGCTTCAAATCCTTTTAAAATAATAGAATGTTCTATATAGAAATAGGCACAAATATGCCGTTATCAAGCTTTACTGCTTTTGAGCAATGCTTTATAAAAATGACATCCATATTGACACAAATACTGATATAAGACAATTCTGTATATTAAAGTCACCAGAATGCCACTTAGTGTTATCGCATGCCTGAGAGTACTTTCTATTGTCCAAAGTCGTATGATATATTCAATACAGGAAAACGAAAGTGTACTGATATTTCGTATAACGACACACTTTTCAAAAAGTGTGCCATTATACCAGATATACAATGGCTAGCGATAAAACAGTTAGAGAATATCCAACTTGGTGTTACACGCAGATACGAGAGGTGTTCAACTTATAAATGAACATTTTTGTTTAAGATGTGTTTTTTTCAGCGGAAGTATTGTCATAAAAAATACATGATTTAATGATGTGAAAATGTCATTTAGAACGTATGCATTTAAAAATAACATCCAATTTCACGCGGTTCTTTTTAAATTACATTTTGAATAAGGTGTACACCATTTTCTAATTTTAAACCTATATGTTGCTGTAATTTTAAACCTATATATTGCTGTTGCCGTGGAGTTTTACCTTAAACCAAATAATTGCACTAAATGCATATCATAATTGTTTAAACCTGTGTTTATAATTTAAATATGATTGTATGTTTTATTTTAAGACAAAAATATAGATGCTGAATTAAAAGCTCGACTTTTTATCGCAATATTAAAACATTGACAGATAATAGGAAAATTTGCTCCTATGTTGATGATGTTACTGATAATTTTATAAATTATCCAAAATAACTATTTTAATTATATTTTGTGATATAAAAACATGAACAGTTATTGTTGATGTATATCATATATGTATATCATATACCTTATAAAGATGTCTTTGGTAAAAAAATATATTATTTTTATCATTATTTGCAAATGTGTGTGTTTTGACCCTAAATTTTAAGTTATATATTTTTCTATCTTTTCTTTTGAGAAACTTATGAAACTTGTTTTTTATAGCGGAGTTAGTCACAAAAATGCCGGCAGTTAATGTTTTGAACTAGAAGCTTTCGTAAATTTAGTCATTTTCATAGTTGAATTTCATGTTAATTTTCGCTAAATGATAATGCATTGGACAAATTAAAAAAAAATGCATATTACACTTTTCTACGTTCAGGCATGGACATATCAGATTACTACAACCTTTAACGATATTTTTAAAGCATTTGTGTTAAAATCTGTATTGCAGTTATTTTATAATTGACGATTTTTGCTTCAAAATGTCATTCTCTACCCATTTTCAAAAAATGCGGATGCAACAACATTAGGAAGCACATAATAGTGCATGTCATAATGTTTCATATCGAAGGAATCATTAGACTTGACATTACAATCAACATATTTGGCGAGAATTTCAAGATAGTTGATTCAGTTACACAATAAAAGTGTTCAAATATAAGTTGAACACCTCTCGTATCATGAAAATATCTCGGCTTACTCCTCAATATATGCATGATATATGCTCGTAACACGTCGTTGGACATTCTATAACTAATACATATAATGCAGCAAGTTTCAATTTTTTTTTTAAAAACCAATATTGTTTCCATGGAAATAGCAATAATTTGATATTAGAAGTTCTGTAATATATGTACATTCAGTTATAGTAAGGCCAAACAAAAAAATACCTGTGTTTCTGGTGGCCCGACCGACCCTATAACTTTTTATGAAAAAAAACAAATAAAAAACAAAAACAAAAAATGATTTATCACAATATATCGAGGTAAATTGACATCACAGAGCAACGTTCAGCTGTATCATCAACTTGTATGGGGTTTATGAGATAAATACATGTAGAATCTCACAATATCTTGCTCCAAAAAAAAAAAATGCCTACCTATCGACCCTATTTTTTTAGAGCATGCAATAGGAAACACACCGATATTTTTTGTTTGACCTAAGTCTCAAGGAGAGATAGCTTGTATGGTTTTGCATTTGCGCACGGAAACAAACATGTTGACCAATTGCAAACATACTCATACAAAAGAAGATTCATATCAAGTGTAACAAGTTTCGTGAAGATATCTATTTTTAGCTGGATTGATCAAAGATCAGCAGAACTTATGCCGTGGTGCGTCGTTCGTCCGACTGTCCGTCCGTCTGTAAACCTTTTTTAGCGACTACTCCTCTGAAACTACTTGGCGGATTTTCACGAAATTTCACAGGAATGTTGCTCTTGATATCTAGTTGATCCTAGCAAAATTTCAGGTCAGCCGGAAATTCAAGATGGCCACGACAGTTAAAAACTAGATTTTTAAAAAACAAGTTTGTAGTGACTACTTCTTGAAAAGAAACTATAAGTGATATTGATATGGGACTAAAATGATCAGCATGACATGAGGTGGATCCTTGTCAAAAAATATTTTGATTCGACATTAAACATGGCTGCCAGTGGCCATCTTTGTTTATATAGAGTTGTCCAGTAAAAACTGGTAGGGACTACTCCTTTGAAACTACTTGACATATTTTCATGAAACTTCACAGGAATGTTGCTCTTGGTGTCTAGTTGATCTTAGCAGAATTTAAGTTTCGACCGGAATTTTAAGATGGCTAAAAGTAGATTTTTCCAAAAAAAAAATTCTAGTGACTTTTTCTTGATAACTATAAATGATATTGATATGGGACTTTTTCCAAAATGATAGCATGACATGATGTTGGTCATTGTTGAAAATTATTTTGATTCAGCATTAAACATGGCTGCAGTGGCCATCTTTGTTATATAGTAAAAACTTGTAGCGACTACTGCTCTGAAACTACTTGACATATTTTTATGAAACTTCACAGGAATGCTGATTAGCTATCAAAACCTATCGGTAGAGCTTCAAGGTCATTGACCTCTTGTTTTTAGAGTAACGCTCCGGAATCAGATATGGAAAAGCACGCAATATTGATCTTGAAACCATGGAAAATGCCAATTGGAAATATATCAAATGGTCACAAGACCAGTAGCTTGATATGTGTAGCAGGTTTAGTGAAGATACCTCGAGTAGTTTTGTATTTATACTACGGAAACAAAGTGTGGCTGAAGGGCTGACCTTATAACATCTGTAAGAAGTTTTACAGGAGAAGATAACAAGGGGACATAATCCTCAACTCTAGATTCATGGATCTTGACTTCTGCAAAGGTAACATTAGCTATAAAGCTATAAAGGTTACACAAACCTAAACATTATCCCAAAATTAGCCCTTAACCTGCTTAATATATATAATGGACTGTTCTTCCATTTATGTGACAAAGGGGTGTTTTGGGGGAAACGATTGATCAGCAGCCGGACATTGTAAACCCTGATCAGCCTGCTAGTTACTTGATCTGGGTTTACAATGGATGCAAAAGTAAGTTGTAGTCGTGCTTAGTGGGTTAATGGTTAAGCATCCACTAGATCGTCTGGCTTATCAGGTAACGGGGGAAGATTTGGACACCAGGTATAATGTTGACGTGGACAAATATTATTCTGTTGAGTTTTATGTTAAAGGATTCAAGCATTTAAGTTTTCTACTCATTTGTATGTGTATTATTCAATGATGCAGGTGTGAACACTTTTATTTAGTCTCACCTTGACATAATATGAAAGTTTGGCTGTCAAACTGGAAGCTGAATTACAGGTATATAGGATGTTCTGTACCTATTGTTTGGGGCGCTTGTTTCAGCCAAAGGTTTTTCTGCAGTAACTCGAGCAATTTAAATAATACGTACATCAGTTATATATCATTAGAACTGGCATTTTTAGTGGTAAATAAAACTACTTTACTTTTGAAAATCAGTTGAGAAATAAATATTTTACAGCCAAAATGATTTTTTGATGCGGCTTTTCCTATGTAAATTCCTTGTTGGTGGGACAGCTGAAAATTACAAAATGTCAAATAACTTCAGTAAAACTTGATATTTTGTTATAAAACTTTCAGGGTGTCTTAATGTACTAATATCCAACAATTTAAAACTATTTTTGAATAAAAAATCTAAAAAAATATATTTTTCGAATTTTTCATGCAGCAGAATTTTTCATTGAAAATGACCCATCAAAATCAACTTTCGCACATGAAATTTTTATTTCTCAACCGATTTTGAAAAGTAAGGTATTTTTATTTACCTCTAAAAATGTCTGTTCCACTGATATATAACTTATATAGGTAGTAGATTAATTTTATCTTAAAAGTCCAAAAAACCTTTGGCTGAAACAAGCGCCCCAAACAATAACTCGTGGTTCTCCATG
Source organism: Cyrtodaria siliqua (assembly GCA_037043455.1). Classification (NCBI taxonomy): domain Eukaryota; kingdom Metazoa; phylum Mollusca; class Bivalvia; order Adapedonta; family Hiatellidae; genus Cyrtodaria; species Cyrtodaria siliqua. The sequence goes on along the minus strand of JAWPHD010014272.1, from coordinate 19,014 downwards.
TTTTCTACACTCAACCAGGCATGTGTATTTGCAAAACATGACCTGTGCCAAATTCAAAAGTCCATACAAATTTGAATCCACATGATATGTTTTCAAAGTGCATCTCCTGTGCTGCCATATAGGTTCATGTGTAAGATGCAAGGGTTATAAAAAAAATTCTCAAGTGGAACGGTCAAACCTGCTAAAGATACCACTCCTTTAGTTTAAGAGAACACCTGCTTTAAGAGACTTCTGTTACAATTCCCAATGGTATTGTTTTAAAATGAACCTGTATTAAGGGCCCACCTGTGCTAAGCGACCAAGTTTGCTTCTCATTAGTGGCCTTTTAAGACAGGTTTGACTGGATTTCCGTTAATTATCAGATGATCTGAATGAATACTGGTTCAAATATTGCAGCATTCTGTGATAGTTATAACCTCCACAGATTACATTTCAGTTTGACATGGAGGTGTCCATTGACGGCCTGGAGTTAGACGGTCTGGATGAAATGTTCAACATTGTCATGCTGCCAGCTTACGTGAATATACTCAGGGCATTACCTGCTGCCTGATTCCTTCCTCACCACATTTGACATTGCAAAAAAGCCAAGTTAATTACTGTTTAGGTTGTTAAAAAAAGCCTGCCTGATAATACTTTGCCCTATTTTAAAACCGTTTTGAAATGATCCAAATTGGAAGCTACTCTTAACAAATATTTCTATATTATGTATATGATTTGTTTAAAAACAAACAATACAGCCCTAGCAAATAATAAATTGCTTTCAAAAAGAAAACCAGTCATTTGAAACAACAAAAAAATCCCACCCTGCACAAGAGACCACCTGCTGTAAAAGACCATTTCACTGCAAACAGTCTATTTATAAATCATTTTAGAATTATTTTAGAATTAGAGATTCTAGGTTTCAAGAAACTCATTACTCAGAGATACAAACACTTTCTCACAGAAGGCTCAGTCAGTTCTCAGAACACACCGAGTTGCATCATAATGGCATTAAGTGATGTGATAATACCAGGCTGTGATGTCATGATAGGAACAATCAATGGAAATATGAATGAAGCATTCTGATTGGTTCTGTGATAAAATCCTTGATTTAGCAAGGTGAAAAAACTCAATACTTTCTTAGAACTTACTGTCAGAGATTTTATTTGACACTGAGTAATGAGGTTCTTAAAATCCAGAACCATAACATTCTAATAATAAAATTATTCTAAAATGATTTAATAGACTGCTTTGTTTTTAGCTCTACTGGCCGAAGGCCAGCAGAGCTTATGGGATGACGAGTTGTCCGTCGTCCGTCCGTCCGTCCGTCCGGCCGTCCGTCGTCCGTCGTTAACTTTTGTCTTGTTACCACCATAGGGCCTTCATTTTTCATCCGATCTTTACCAAACTTTAACAGGTTGTTAATATCAATAAAAGCTCGGACAAGTTCGAAAACCAGCCAGATCGGAATAATTTCACCGGAGTTATGGCCCTTGTTTTGCTGAAAAATACCATATTAAGCCTTGTGAACACTCTAGCACCTTCATTTATAATTTGATCTTTACCAAACTTGCACAGATTGTTAATATCAATGAAGGCTCGAACAAGTTTGAAAACCAGCCAAATCGGATCAGTAACACCGGAGTTATGGCCCTTGATTTTTTTGAAAATTGCTGTTTTCTGCCTTGTGAACGCTCTAGCACCTTCATTTATTATTTGATCGTTACCAAACTTGCACAGATTGTTAATACCAATTATAGGTTGGACAAGTTCGAAAATCGGCTGAATTGGGTCAGTAACACCGGAGTTTAGGCCCTTGTTTTTCTGAAAAATGGCATTTTCTGCCTTGTGAAACACTCTAGCACCTTCATTTATTATTTGAACTTTACCAAACTTCCACATATTGTTAATATCAATGAAAGCTCAAACAAGTTCGAAAACCAGCTAAATCAGATCAGTAACACCGGAGTTATGGCCCTTGTTTTTTCTGAAAAATGCTATTTTCTGCCTTGTGAACACTCTAGGGCCTTCAGTATTAATCGGATCTTTACTTAACTTTGCCAGTGTCTTTATATCAATGAAAGCTTGAACAAGTTCGAAAACCGGCAAGATCGAAATAATTTCAACGGAGTTAAGGCCCTTGTTTTGCTGAAAAATGCCATATTAAGCCTTGTGAACATTCTAGCACCTTCATTTATTATTTGATCTTTACCAAACTTGCACAGATTGTTAATATCAATGAAAGCTCGGACAAGTTCAAAAACCAGCTAGACCGGACCATTAACAGCGGAGTTATTGCCCTTGATTTAGTTAAAATTGCTATATTTGGCCTCATTAAGATGATAGGGCCTTGATCTTTCATCCAATCTTTACTAAACTTTACCAGATTGTTTATATAAATGAGAGCTAGGACAAGTTCGAAAACTAGCAGGCCGTGACCATTAACAGCGGAGTTATGGCCCTTGATTTAGTTAAAAATGCTATATTTTGCCTCGTTAAGACGATAGGGCCTTTATCTTTCATTCGATCTTTACCAAACTTTACCAGATTGTTTATATAAATGAAAGCTTGGACATTTCGAAGATCAGCCAGATCGGAACAGTTACAGCGGAGTTATGGCCCTTGATTTAGTTAAAAATGCTATATTTTGCCTCGTTAATTCAATAGAGCCTTCAACTTTCATCTGATCTTTATAAAATTTTACCTGATTGTTTATATCAATGACAGCTCAGACAATTTCGAAAAACAGCCAGATTGGACCAGTAACAGATGAGTTATGGCCCTTGATTTAGTTTGAGTTTTAGCCCTTTAAAGGTTTTAATACACAAACTTTGTTCTGACTAGTTCTCTTGAACCCTGGCCGGATTAAACGAAACTTTTTAGGGATGATCAATTCTATGTCTAGTTGTGCAAATCATCGCCGTGTTCCAGTTGAATGATTTTTGGCGGAGTTATGGCCCTTTAAAGGGTTTTAATACACAAACTTTGTTCTGATCTACTTCTCCTGAACCCCTCGCCAGATTTCAATGAAAATTTGCAGGGATGATCAGCATCAAGCCTAGTTGTGCATGTCATCGTCACCTTTCGGTTTACAGATATTTGGCTTAGTTATGGCCCTTTAAAGGATTTTGATACCACAATTTTTTTCTGGGCTAGTTCTCCTGAACCCCTGGCTGGATACAGACGAAACTTGACAAGGATGATCAGTATAAAGCCTAGTTGTGCATATCATCACCATATTTCGGTTGAATGATTTTTGGCAGAGTTGTGACCCTTTAAATGTTTTAATACACAAACTTTGTCCAGATTAGTCTTTTCTGAACTCTGTGCCAGATTTCAGCGAATCTTGGCGAGGATGATCAGTACTAAGCCTAGTTGCACCTTTCATTGCCATGTTCTGGTTGAATGATTTTTGAAATACTTATGGCCCCTTATACATAAACTTTATCTTGAGCCAGTAGAGCGTCCACAGGCCCTCTTGGGCCTCTTGTTTATCAAAATGCACCTGTATTAAAAGACTTATTTTGCTTTTCCATTGTGTGGTCTTTTAATACAGGTTTGACTGTAGATGTATATCCAAATCTAAATATTAGTTTTGCTTGGCCGTGTCAATTTTTAACTCAAGTAAATAGTTCTGCTTGAACACGCTGTGCTAATAGATGTCTGGATAATGAACATTACTTTTCATTCACAATAAGTTGACCACGGGACAGTCAATGTGAATTGCTGTCCACAGTTTTACTCAAGTTAGATGAAATGTGTTCATGCTGCAACCATTGTTAGCATATCGAGTTGGATATCTTTTACTTGTATATATTTTATACTGAGGGAAAAAAAGTTTAGCAAGTTTTTGTTGCACCCTGGAAATAATACATTTTTGGTTGTAAAATCAAGAAACTACTGCCATAGACACAATATTTTATTAAACATACAACAATAACAGTCGAACATATTAATGGCGTAACGAATAAATGAACGTAGGGGTCAAGCCCGTAAAGTCCCAAAATGTCAGTATATCTTGTATACAGTATTATTTCAGCTAAAAAACTTGCTAAACTTTTTTCCCTGATTATAATTTAGTTATTGTGTCTAATTTTACAGTTGGTTTTTGCCAAGCAATGTGAATGGTTAAAATCAACACTAGTCATTATTTGTTCAATAATACCAGTATTAAAACATATTTATGTTTCTGTTGTAAATGTTATTATTTATTTATATATATTATATATATTTATATATGTATTACAGATATTTGTTGCAATCTTTATCAAACAAACGTACATGTAAACAGTTATAATAGACTGCAACCTTGATATTCCTATATTTTGTAATTTGCATACAGCACATGACATTATATATACATTTATTTTGCAAAATACAATTTTATATATAGAAAAAGTGTCTGCTCATAACGTTGGTGCTTACACAGGAAATCCGGCCCAAATTAAAAGATTGTTTGTTTGCTCTCTTCTAGGCTACCTTCTCGACAAAAACAAACAAAACACATTATTTTATCCAGTTACAGAAATTTGATAGTTATAGGGTGTCATGGCATCTGTCCGTCTCGTCTGTCTGTTAACTTTTACCTGACAAGTGATTGTGGCTAACAACTTAGCCATTGTATTAGGTCTACAACAACGACAGTTTGAACACATCTTCAGCATGATCCAATATGCATACATCTGATAGAGGCCTATAAATCTTTGGTCAATATTTTTTTAATTATTCCCCTTTGAAAAAGGTTAAACCTGAAACTTACAGGTGATCGTGGCAGAATAATAACTCAAAGTATTAAGTCCATAACAATGAAATGACGGGCGTATATGTCCGCTAGGTGTTGCTCTCATTTATTTCACCTATAAAATATATTCACACTGGGGTCATAATCAGTCCTGTTATCTGTGAAATCTTTTACTGCCTTAGTGTATTCATTTTTAAAACAGTTTCAGTAAATGAGAACTACCATGGAAATGTTAATTGACAAATAGGACAAACATTTATTTAAAAGGGGGAAAAATCCTACCAGCCTAGCCAGCTTTGACAACCGGGATTGGGAGAGAGCAGATTATAACTTTTATGTTGGCCTATGCTCAACTGTTTGCATTAAACAGCATTAATGAACCATTAATATTCCCACGCCATGAATTTGGAGTGGGCATTTTATAGTGCCTTGTCCATCCAGTCAAAAAATGTTAAATTGAAGTTTTTCGTTAAGTCCATATCTCAGATACTGGAAGCTGTAAAGTTTTAACACTTCACACATGTTTACAACTACATGACATTAGTATGTTCCTAACAAAAGTAGGTCGGTATGAAGGTATGAACGACCTTCACCTACTTATTGCACTTTGTTAATTTACATTAAAGTATTTTTTCTGACGTCCATTTCTCAGATACCATACAGTGTGTAAGAAGTTCACGCTGTACACACTGACATCTATATGACACTAGTACTTCCTAACAAAAGTAAGTCAATATGAATGACATTGACCTACTTGTTTACTTTATTAATAACATTCAAGTTTTATATCTACATGCTAGCAATGTTTCTACGAAAAGGTCAGTCAAAATGATCCTGACAATATATACACTAACATCTACATAGATGCAACATGTGCCTACTAATGACCTTGACATCGTACTTCGCTAAAGTGGGTCATCCATATCCCATGGTCACCTTTTCTAGTTGTTAGAACAGTGTTTATTAATGTTTTAATTCATTGCACAGATACTGGTTTAAATTTTTTATTTTTTATTTCATAGATGTTTTAACTGGTATCTGTGGTTTATCATGTTTATAGAGATAGAATATTTCATAGATTTTAGCATATTGTTCACATTTATTTTAATCATATTTTTATCATGACCTTGTGTACTTGTGCAATATAAGTTTCATCATATTTAAATTAGAATGTCTCGACTAGTATTCACCTATATCCATGCAGGGCAGGAACATTTGTTTTCAGAGTTACTCGTCCTTCGTAATATTTCAATGGTCAAATTGATAAATTGTTAAAGAATTTATCTGAATCGTCTATTTATCTACTCGTCCTGCATCAATGAGCGAAATTTGTAATGATACGTGAAAATGTATAAATCTTTGCCTTTGATTCAAGTCCTATGTCTACCTTTGATTCAAGGCATATGCCTATCTTTGTTTCAACTCCTGTCTTTGATTAAAGTCCTATATCTACCTTTGATTCAAATCCTGTCTCTACCTTTGATTCAAGGCATATGTCTACCTTTAATTAAAGTCCTATGTCTACGTTTGATTCAAATCCTGTCTTTGATTCAAGGCATGTCTTTGATTCAATTCCTATGTCTACCTTTGATTTTAAATCATGTCTTTGATTCAAGTCCTATGTCTACCTTTGATTCAAATTGTGTCTTTGATTCAAGTCCTATGTCTACCTTTGATTCAAGGCCTGTCTTTGATTCAATTCCTGTGTCTACCTTTGATTCAGATTCTGTCTTTGATTCAAGTCCTATGTCTACCTTTGATTCAAGTCCTATGTCTACCTTTGATTCAAGTCCTATGTCTACCTTTGATTCAAGTCCTATGTCTACCTTTGATTCAAATTCTGTCTTTGATTCTAGTCTTGTCTTTAATTAAAGTCCTATGTCTACCTTTGATTCAAGTCCTATGTCTACCTTTGATTCAAATTCTGTCTTTGATTCTAGTCCTGTCTTTGATTAAAGTCTTATCTCTACCTTTGATTCAAGTCCTGACTTTGATTCAAATCCTATGTCTACCTTTGATTCATATTCTGTCTTTGATTAAAGTCCTGTCTACCTTTGATTCAAGTCGTACGTCTACCTTTGATTCAAATTCTGTCTCTGATTCTAGTCCTGTCTTTGATTAAAGTCCTGTCTACCTTTGATTCAAGTCCCGTCTTTGATTCTAGTTGTATGTCTACCTTTGATTCAAGTCCTATCTCTACCTTTGATTCGAATCCTGTTTTTGTTTAAAGTCCTATCTCTACCTTTGATTCAAGTCCTGCCTTTGATTCAAGTCCTATGTCTACCTTTGATTCCAGTCCTTGTGCAAAAATTCGTTTGCTGATTCATTACAGCATTTTTAACTGTATTATAAATGTGTGTACTTTAAAATTATTACTGTTAGTTTAAAGGGACACACAGCAATCTTGAAGTATTTGAAATGTATGTCTCGATTTATTATTATTATATATCCAGAATCATTTTTACTTTTACCCTGGTTACATTTAAATAAATCAAATTTTAAGTATTCACTATTTCGTCATTTTATACTGTAAGTTTTAATATATTATCGGTGCAATAATATCAAAAATTAATATTAATATGCAAACACAAATGGCTTAAAGGGACACTGTCCGTAACTTTTAGCTTATAAAACACCCAATAATTATGTTCGCAAACATTATACACTAAACATTATTCAATATTTACTAATTAAAAGCAAGATTGTTTAACGGAATTCAATCGCGGTACAAAAAAAAGCAAATCCACTTCGTTGGTTTGAACTCGCAGCCCAAACTCGCAGTAAAAATGAGTGTGCGTGAGCGTAAAGTTTTCGGAACTCACTCCCGACTGAGCTAAGCGGGCTATACATATTACGCAATACATACTACGATCAAAACCTAATGCGCTATGGAAGTCACGTGAACGCATAAAAGGTAAATATTGTGGGTCCCACTTTATTTACATTTAATAATTAAAACTTTTTTTTTTTCAAACTCACGAATATATTCCTACATACTTCTTACGGTCTATCCTCATGTTTTCATGTATACATTTCAATGAATAAAAGTCAGAGAGTTATTTGGTTATGCTCAATATCTGCTTACTTACGGACAGTGTCCCTTTAATACAGTTCTTATAATTAACATTAATGAGTGAATAAATGCAATTTATGTAGAAAAACTAACGGGACCCAGCTAGTTTTTAAAAAAATCGAGATTGCCATGTGTCCCTGTAAAGGATGTTAATGCCTCATTCTAGTCCATGATTAGTTAATCAATGTGTAGAAGGTAGTCGCCATAGATGTCTTAGATACATGATTTTCATAATATTTTGTTAATTTATTTCCTTTTATTTTGTTATGTAGATCAATAAAGTTGAAACAACATTTTTTGTTTGTGCATCACTTTTTAAAAACCTTGACTGGAGTCTACAGTATATATAACCCTCTTCATATATGAATAGATCTTGTGATTCTCTAGTGATTCCTTGCTTTATACAGAGTGAACATATAACAGGAGGCCCTGAAGACATTGTACTGGCTGACATTGAGGCCTGAAGACATTGTACTGGCTGACATTGAGGCCCTGAAGACATTGAATTGGTTGACATCGAGTCCCTGAAGACATTGTACTGGCTGACATTGAGGCCCTGAAGACATTGTATTGGCTGACATCGAGGCCCAGAAGACATTGTACTGGCTGACATCGAGGCCCTGAAGACATTGTACTGGCTGACATCGAGGCCTTGAAGACATTGTACTGGCTGACATCGAGGCCATGAAGACATTGTACTGGCTGACATCGAGGCCCTTAAGACATTGTACTGGCTGACATCGAGGCCCTGAAGACATTGTACTGGCTGACATCGAGGCCCTGAAGACATTGTACTGGCTGACATCGAGGCCCTGAAGACATTGTACTGGCTGACATCGAGGCCCTGAAGACATTGTATTGGCTGACATCGAGGTCCTGAAGATATTGTATAGGCTGACATTGAGGCCATGAAGACATTGTACTGGCTGACATCGAGGCCTTGAAGACATTGTACTGAGGCCCTGAAGACATTGTACTGGCTGACATCGAGGCCCTGAATACATTGTACTTGCTGACATTGAGGCCCTGAAGACATTGTACTGGCTGATATCGAGGCCTTGAAGACATTGTACTGGCTGACATCAAGGCCCTGTAGACATTGTACTGGCTGACATCGAGGCCTTGAATACATTGAGGCCCTGAATACATTGTACTGGCTGACATTGAGGCCCTGAAGACATTGTACTGGCTGACATTGAGGCCCTGAAGACATTGTACTGGCTGACATTGAGGCCTTGAAGACATTGTACTGGCTGACATTGAGGCCCTGAAGACATTGTACTGGCTTACATTGAGGCCCTGAAGACATTGTACTGGCTGACATTGAGGCCTTGAAGACATTGTACTGGCTGACATTGAGGCCCTGAAGACATTGTAATGGCTGACATTGAGGCCCTGAAGACATTGTACTGGCTTACATTGAGGCCCTGAAGACATTGTACTGGCTGACATTGAGGCCCTGAAGACATTGTACTGGCTGACATTGAGGCCCTGAAGACATTGTAATGGCTGACATTGAGGCCCTGAAGACATTGTACTGGCTGACATTGAGGCCCTGAAGACATTGTACTGGCTGACATTGATGCCTTGAAGACATTGTACTGGCTGACATTGAGGCCCTGAATACATTGTACTGGCTGACATTGAGGCCTTGAAGACATTGTACTGGCTGACATTGAGGCCCTGAAGACATTGTACTGGCTGACATTGAGGCCTTGAAGACATTGTACTGGCTGACATTGAGGCCCTGAAGATATTTTACTGGCTGACATTGAGGCCCTGAAGACATTGTACTGGCAGACATTGAGGCCTTGAAGACATTGTACTGGCTGACATTGAGGCCCTGAAGATATTGTACTGGCTGACATTGAGGCATTGAAGACATTGTACTGGCTGACATTGAGGCCCTGAAGACATTGTACTGGCTGACATTGAGGCCCTGAAGACATTGTACTGGCTGACATTGAGGCCCTGAAGACATTGTACTGGCAGACATTGAGGCCTTGAAGACATTGTACTGGCTGACATTGAGGCCCTGAAGACATTGTACTGGCTGACATTGAGGCCCTGAAGACATTGTACTGGCTGACATTGAGGCCCTGAAGACATTGTACTGGCTGACATTGAGGCATTGTACTGGCTGACATTGAGGCCCTGAAGACATTGTACTGGCTGACATTGAGGCCCTGAAGACATTGTACTGGCTGACATCGAGGCCCTGAAGACATTGTACTGGCTAAAATGGCTCTTTCACCAATAGCGCCAATTATATACCTATTCTGGCAATGTGATGACAAAAGTATCATAATAATGAAAAGCTCTAAAACAGAAAAATATCATCAAAACTCATGTCTTTTTCTCTTATGATTAAGACTATTATTGGCTGGTCTCACGGACATGCACATTTAACAAATGGTAATTTGGTACACTATCTGAGCGGTTGAGGAGTCTCGCACAAGGATCGCCTTGACAAGTGTAGTAACACTGAAATTATCATTCAAATCAAGTTTGGTTTAAATCCAACCTTAAAGAAACTAACCTGCCAAATTACACTACAAAACCGTTTTTTATATCAAGTCTATCCAGGTGTTTCAGTCATATAATAATGTATAGGAGTTGGAAACTCTTATTCGACACTCGTTTTTGGGTTTGGCCTGTGTGGTTAAAAGTGGTTTGTATATGGTGTCTATAGAGTTTGGATTTTCAAAATATACAAGTTATATACATACCTCGTCGTCCGATTTAGAAACGGAGTACACCTGTCGTAAAATGTGCCTGTTGATGGTGAGATAGGTGCCTTTAAAATAGAAAATAGTGAAAATCTGAACCACTGCATCCAGAAGAGTGAGCTATTAAAATACAACAGAAAACGACACTGCCTATTGCACACATCAAGTTTTACTCCATTTAGAAGTCATGAATACGATACGAGTATTAAGTGACATTGACCCATGCGACAGCCAATTTGCCAACATAAACCATCTGAAGTGGTTAGGGAGTTGTGGAGCAAACACAAAAGTTGCAAGATGATGACTCATAACAGAAAACAAGAGGTCAATGACCCTGAAGCTCTACCGATAGATTTTGATAGCTTGATCAGCCATGTGATGCTTTATGGAAATATGACCAACACTTTCAGAGTAGTCGCCACAAGTTTTTCCTATTATCACTCTAGATGTAAAAAAGATGGTCGCTGGCAGCCATGATTCTGTGTAGGACCAACTACATGTCATGCCAGTCATTTTAGTAAAGGTTCCAAATCATTACCACGTTTTTTTAGAAGTAGTTGCCACAAACTTGTATTTAAGCTGTGGCAGCCATCTTAAATTTCCGGACAACCTGATTTTTACTTGTGACTAACTGGACATCAAGACCAACATTCCTGCAAAGTTTTATAAAAGTCATTTTGGTAAAGGTACCAAACCGATACCACTTACGGTTTGAGAGAGGTCGCCATAAAATTGTATTTAATAAATCTGTTTTCAGACTGTGGCCTTCTTGAATTTTAGGCCAACCTGATTTTTACTTAGGACCAACTAGACATCAAGAGCAATATTCCTATATTCTAAATATTACGATTTATTATGAAACATTACCTATGCAACATTATAATCTCATTCAATTTTATCCTACTCACTTAATCCTTACCCCTCCATGAATGTATAATGGATTGTCCTTTCTTTGAATTTGGACCAGCCGATTTATAGTACAAAGGGGTGTTTCGATCAAATTAAATTAAATACAATGAGAAGTCGCCACAAAATCGCATTTTAAATCTATTTTTAGGCGTGGTGGTCATCTTGAATTTCTGGTCGACATGAATTTTTGCTAGGATCAACTAGATATCATTCCTGTGACGTTCCATGAAAATCCATCAAGTAGTTTCAGAGAAGTAGTCCCAACAAATTTTTTTTACAGACTGACTTACGGACGGAGGACGCACCACGGCATAAGCCATCAGTCAAGCTAAAAATGTGACTAAATTTGGTGCCCTGTTACTAAAGTGTCTCCCATTATTGGCACAAAAACTGCCAAAAAACCTTTACGACAGTCTAGCGCAAATGCTGAATTGCATTAAAACAAAGTTTCGTTCTAATATCTAAAGTAGCTCAGAAGTAATTTAGGTGGCAAAAAATTGCATCTGGACAATGAGCTTGCTATGCGATACAATCGTTTGGAAACAAACATTCAAACCAAATTTGGTGAAAATCCCGGAGTTTCTTGTGCACAAACTGAAATCTCATTTTGACTGAATCAATGGTAATAACGCCACAACCATGTTGATTTTGCTAATTTCGAACAAGATCTTATTTTTATCAAACATCCGAGTTGAAATCTATTTAAAACACATTTTCAGGTAAAGTTTTATAATAATTAAGGGAAATAACTGAGTCACACCAATGTAATTGCTCATTATCAAATTTAATCTTTTGGAAACTTGTTTATACAGTATAAATAAGAAAAGCTAACAGACAACGGACAAGGAGTCATCAAATAAGCTGGCATGGCCTTCAGCCAATAGCGCTTGAACATACATGCAAGTGATTATCGAACAAGGAGTCCTCAAATAAGCTGGCATGGCCTTCGGCCAGTAGTGCTTGAACATGCATGCAAGTGACTATCTTTGTTGGAATTTCACAATCACTCAAAAAAAGACATGCATATTTGACATTTTTAATTGCAATAGAATAATAATTTTATGTCTGTTACATAATGCATACCTGAAAAAAACATGATATAAATGGCACATTAAATCTTACATTCTTTGACACAAAGTGATAAAGTTTTGCCATTTGAAACCTGTAAGAAAACATGAACACAATCTCTTAACTTTATAGTCGTAACCCTAAAAATAACCACCATTTATACATAAAACAGACACCAATGTGCCAAACATACATATACTTTAAAATGGAAAATTATAAAGCTGCACAATTAAACAAAAAATATACAGACTTATAGCGAAAGGAACTAATTGCAACAAACACAATTATGACTTCACATGTGTTCTAGTTAAACACATAACGGTATAAAACGGTGCCTGAGGCTGCCACCCACTGTGTAAAAATGACCAACATTCGCATTTTTACCTTCAACAGTATATAAAACCATCATCACATGCAGTTTAATACACTACATGCATTCATAAAATAACATTTTATAAAAGCTAGATTAGTATTTATGATACTGTAGTGAACTTATTTGAAATAATTAAGTCCTGGCAGCTTTTGGAGAAAATGTTTCCTTAGAAAAAAAGTGTGTCGAGTTAGTACTGCTATATATTAAAAGCATAATCATTTTTGAAATGGTTATCAAGCAACAGCAATTATACCTTTTCTATGAAAATAAATTCTTGTTCTGAAATAGCATTATATGCCAATATAAACTTTTATATGTGATTGATTGCCTATTGGAAGAAGCCAAGATGCTGCAATGGTCTGCTTTCTTGTTCACCTACTACATATATTTAAAATACGACTTTTAAAAGAGTCAACCATTATTCCATCACATCTCCAATTTCTGAACACTATTTAAATAGATTCACAGCCTTTTCCAAAATGCATTTTGCATTTCTGAATCGACCCTTGATGTCATAAAAACGGAGCTCTGTCACACTACTGCTAATGCCTAATTTCTTGTATTAAACAAGTCTTTCCTTTTACATGTTAATAGTTGATAGTGATCACACATCAGTTTCTCAGCTAATATTCTTCAGTTCAATTTCAAATACTAGCGTGCTGTTGGGTGGAATGGGTCCCTGCGACTGGTTACCGTACCTGTAAACAGAAAATATGCCATTGTCATACTTGCCATTTATTTATCATCTATATACCCTCCACTGCCTTACTTTTTAACGTCTTGACGTTCTCCTGCAAATTGGTTTAAATGTGTGCATTTTTAGGAATTTCCCTGTTCTATTTTAAGTAGGATAGTGATACGGAACCTATTTTTCGTAGCATGCTGATACGGATTAAGAAAACCTCTAGAGGTGATACAGGTTTTTGTATTCCACCGTAAGAAAATAAAGGTACTATGTATATAGTTATTGATAGGTATATAATAAGGCTTAATACCAGTAGTTTCAGAGGTGATCTGGTCCACATCAAGCCAAGTAAGTTTTTTACTTTTGCAATCAGTTGAGAAATTAGGAAAATTTCGCTGGATGGATATATGAAGTCTCAAGTCTGTAGTGTAAATTGTGTATTAGAAACTCAGTTTCTAAAATAACACAAAAACAAACATTTTCACACTTGCGTCATTGTGAAAGCTTTTTCAAAACTTTGCGCTGAACGTGATTCTGACAACAATAGCAGCATCAATCAGCAAAAGATAATATCCCCAACGTAACACCAATCAATGAGGTGCTGTCCTCCAAACTTACCCCTGCTGTGGAGGCACTGTTAATCGTCTTTTCCCGCCTACCTTCATACCTGTAAGTAGTCAACAATAAGCCATGATCTGTAAGATTTAATTACGATCAAGTCAAAATGTTTTTTTTGTACAAATGAATTTAATTCATATGATGCTTTACGGCAGTTGAAAATTCTTGTTTTGTGATCAAAGTGCACTTTATTTGAATTTTATATACAGCTGTTAGTAATATAAACGCAATTTAAGTTAATACTTATGCTTCAACAAAAATCATCCATTTTTCCTTTTTTACTATATCTCTTTTGATTTCTGAAGTTGACAAATACACAATCAGGATTTTTAAAAATTATTAGTTTGGCATAAACGGGGCTGTACCTACCCACAAGACCATTATCCCAGCCCTGGATCACCTCATTCATGCCAACTTTGAAGCGGAATGGTTTACCACTGGTACAGGAATCAAACTGTTTGCCGTTCTTCTGAAGCTTTCCTAGGTAGAACACGTGTGCCTGGCAGTATAAAGAACAAAGTAGAACACGTGTGCCTGGCAGTATATAGAACAAAGTAGAACATGTGCTCCTGGCAGTATAAAGAACATGGTAGAACATGTGCTCCTGGCAGTACAAATGAACAAAAGTAGATCACGTGTGCCTGGCAGTATAAAGAACAAGGTAGAACACTAGTGCCTTGCAGTATAAAGAACAAAGCGCACGCAAGCCTGACAGTATAAAGAACAAAGTAGAACACGTGTGCCTGGCAGTATAAAGAACAAGGTAAAACATGTGCACCTGGCAGTAGAAAGAACACGTGCTTGGCAGTATAAAGAACAAAGTAGAACACGTGTGATGACAATATAAAGAACAAGGAAGAACACGTGTGCTTGGCAGTATATAGAACAAAGTAGAACGTGTGCCTGACAGTATAAAGAACAAGGTAGAACATGTGCACCTGGCAGTATAAAGAACAGTGTGCTTGGCAGTATAAAGAACAAGGTAGAACATGTGCTCCTGGCAGTATAAAGGACAAGGTAGAACATGTGCTCCTGGCAGTATAAAGAACAAAGTAGAACACGTGTGACTGGCAGTATAAAGACCAAGGTAGAACAAGAGTGTCTGGCAGTATAAAGAACAAAGTAGAGCATGTGTGCCGGGCAGTCTAAAGAACAAAGTAGAACATATGTGGCAGTATAAATAACAAAGTAGAACACGTGTGCCTGGCAGTATAAAGAACAAAGTAGAACACTTGTGCCTGGCATTATAAAGAACAAAGTAGAACACGTGCCTGGCAGTATTGGCAGTATAAAGAACAAAGTAGAACACGTGTACCTGGCAGTATAAAGAACAAAGTAGAACACGTGCCTGGCAGAATAAAGAACAAAGTAGAACACGTGCCTGGCAGAATAAAGAACAAAGTAGAACACGTGCCTGGCAGTATAAAGAACAAAGTAGAACACATGCCTGGCAGTATAAAGAACAAAGTAGAACATGTGTACCTGGCAGTATAAAGAACAAAGTAGAACATGTGTACCTGGCAGTATAAAGAACAAAGTAGAACATGTGTACCTGGCAGTATAAAGAACAAAGTAGAACACGTGCCTGGCAGTATAAAGAACAAAGTAGAACACATGCCTGGCAGTATAAAGAACAAAGTAGAACATGTGTACCTGGCAGTATAAAGAACAAAGTAGAACATGTGTACCTGGCAGTATAAAGAACAAAGTAGAACATGTGTACCTGGCAGTATAAAGAACAAAGTAGAACACTTGTGCCTGGCAGTATTGGCAGTATAAAGAACAAAGTAGAACACGTGCCTGGCAGTATAAAGAACAAAGTAGAACACGTGTGCCTGGCAGTATAAAGAACAAAGTAGAACACTTGTGCTCCTGGCAGTATAAAGAACAAGGTAAAACATGTGCTCCTGGCAGTATAATGAAAGGTAGAGCATACACACATACTATAATTATTAAAGGGATATTACAATATAAATTTAACTGGGGGAGGGGGAATGCACATTTCATTTTAAATATATTGGTGGTGGGGTAAAAGCATGTTGGTTGTGGGTATTTTTTTTTAAATATATTTAGGCTGGGAATAAAGAAAAGAGTTCCCCACCACCATGGTGAAATTAAATGAAATAGCTCTTAACTTCCAACTTCAAAAATATTAGGTAGGGTAGGTAGGGAATTTGTCCCATATTTTTTTTGCATAAATGTATCCATTTCCTTCAGTTTTTTCAATTTTAATAAAATAAGATAGGGCAACACTGTTTCTGTAGGTAGGGCCTGGTTCATTAAAACTTGCCATATTGTTTTAATAGGCCAAGTGGAAAGAGTCATTCCTAGAGAATGAATGGTGTTTTACGGCACGTCGACACATAAATAGGTCATATTGTGCGCAAAAAAAGATGAAACATTAAGAAATGAAGTATTATTTAAAAATTAATGTAAATATATAAAGATAAAACTATCAAAAAATAAGGGATGATAAGGTGTAATATAAACTATGTATGTAAATCAATAAATGCCCGTCAACGGGTATATAAACAAGTATATATATATAAGAACACATTATAATGATTTATATAGTCTGATCTCTTTTAGGAAATCTAAAACAAGACTAAAATCTACAGTATCAATAACTCTTTCATAGTATTAACATTGTAGTACCTTTGACGCATAGGATCAAAGTCTACACATTCCAATAAGATGTGTTTGACCGTTAACGGTGCAAAGCAGGGTATACATTCTGTAATTGCTCACCTTGTAATAAATATGAATGAGTACAACGTGTATGCCCTATCCTGCACCGGGCTAGTACAACTTCCTCTCGACGAATGGGTCTACTAGAAGAACGCCATTCTCCGAGTAACGGTTTAATTGAATGGAGTTTATTGTTAACTGACAAATCCCAAGCGGTTTGGCAAGAGTTACGAATATATGTGTTAAGACAACTTTTAAAATCAGTATAAGGTAATTTGGTATTAGATATATGTAAATCTAATGCTGCCTTGGCAGCACTATCAGCTCTATCATTACCACGTATTCCTACATGGCTTGGAAGCCAGCAGAAAATAATAACATTATCAATTATAAGGGAATTGTACTTTTCGAAAAGTTGAAGCACGACTGGGTTATCATGTTTCATTATCCAGTGCTTGCAGAGATGAAAGGAAATCAGAAAATATTACAAAATGGTCATCATCAGATTCATGAATATAATTTAAGGCAAGTTCAATTGCCTTAAGTTCAGCTGAAAAGATAGAGGCCTTGTCAGGCAGACGGCTCTTTATGCTGTGTTTGTGAATAACAGCTGCTGCAGCTACCTTATCTCCATCTTTAGAACCATCTGTGTATATATGTTGAAAGTTACTGTATTTCGATTTAATTTCATTAAATTTGGGGTCTGTACTGGATTTGTTATTATTACAAAGATCAAAAATAATTGTTGGTGTTTCCAAAGTCCACGGTGGAATTTGTGGTACTTTGTACTTGGCAATTAAATTTAGGTCGATTTCAGTGTCTCTTAATTTTGGTTTAATACGAAGACCAAATGATCGAATGGCCTTCGGTTTTCGATCAAAAAGAGGTTCATAACTTGGATTAAAAACATTATCGAAAGTTGGGTTTGAAGGGTTAGACTTTAATTTAATGGCGTATTGAAGGGCTAATTTGTCCCGTCTATGAGACAGTGATGGTTCATTAGCTTCAACATACAGTCCTAGAGAGGGACAGGTATCGAGGACAATCCTTCTTTATAAAATGTCCATATTTTTAAACGCACAGATGGATCAAGATATCTACTCTTAGTAATACGGGTTGTAATGTCCGCTTCAAACAGAGAGAGATCATGGTTTTCTGAATGCAATGGCTCTGTTTCAAGACAACGTTGACTAAATGTGTGTAATATGGAGTAATATGGAGTCACCGTTGTGACGTGTTCAGAACCCCGATAATTAGTCATTAGCTATTCATGTAAAACATATACTCCCGAAGACATTTCTCAGAAAATTGCTAGTGTAGCGGGATGATTGAAGCTGAAAGTGCCTACCACTCAGTACTTCCAGGAAAGTGTTTTAGTTGAATAGTCCTTAACAAATTCAGCTGAAATGTTCAGAAAACAAAATTTTGGTTATGTTCAATTGTTCCAGTACAATATTGACTTCTACTCCAATCTCACCATTTTCCCCTTCTTGGCCACCGGTCCATTGCCGACCTTGATCTCCTCCATGACGGTCCCGCCTGGCAACACCTGCTTCTTCGGGGTCTTGGTCTGGGGGGTCTGCGGGGTCTTGGCCTGGGGGGTCTGCAGTGTCTTGGCCTTGGGTGTCTGCTCCTGTGACTGTGTCGGAATAAGATCACATTATTTTTTGCATTAAGCAATTTTTAAACTCGTCCCCAGTATCGACTCAGAACTTGGTGTGCTTGATAAGAGATTTAATTGAGTTTTGAATGGAAATAAAATTATGGTAAGACAAGCGACTGCCATCAGTAGAACTTTAATATAGTCTTATATAAGTGTGAATATAACTCCTCAAAAACCACTGCTGCCATAGAGAATGACTTTATGAGGTCGAAAAGGGGTGTGCGGGAGGGATGGGAAGTCATTGTGTGTGTGTGTGTGTGTGTGTGTGGGGGGGGGGGGGGGGGGGTAACATAGCTTTAAGTGTTAGAATTGACCAAAACAACACAGAAATATATATATAATTTTTATTATTTTTTTCAAAATACGGGGCGTGATTGATCAGAATGATTTAGTGATAAGCATATAATGATAAAATTGTATCTAGATTGGTGTACAAAGTGTAACAAAGTTACCCCTATGCAAATCACAGCTAAAAATGCAGGTTTCTT